>JAADJG010000672.1:0-29779 GCA_012932025.1 Fusarium austroafricanum | reverse complement strand
CCCCTCGAAACTCTTTAGCGCCCAACTCAATC
Source organism: Fusarium austroafricanum (assembly GCA_012932025.1). Classification (NCBI taxonomy): domain Eukaryota; kingdom Fungi; phylum Ascomycota; class Sordariomycetes; order Hypocreales; family Nectriaceae; genus Fusarium; species Fusarium austroafricanum. The sequence continues at coordinate 29,747 of JAADJG010000672.1, read as the reverse complement.
GCTCAAGCAAGTTCCACAGGCTCCTTTTTGCCGGTTCCAGTATCTCCAAGCTCCTGAGGTTTGTTCTCGATGGTATTACCGCCAGCCTCGTGAATAGCAGGCTGTTGAGGTGGGTATCCAGCAGGATAACCACCAGCCTGAGAATACATGGGGTTAGGGCTGGTGTAGGCTGTCGAAGGTGTGTTAGGATCGTAGTAATACGGAGCACCCTGCTGCTGTCCAGGTGACCAGGGCGCTGTTTTGTTATCAGTGCCTCCCGGTGCTTGTTGATATGCTGGTGGGTTTGAGGCTTGATTCTGCTTCTTCTTGCGGCGGAGGAAGAAGAAGATCGCCACGCCCAGGAGAGCAAGTGCTGCTACGCCGCCAACTGTTCCTCCGGCGATTGCGCCCACGGGAGTTTTCGAACTGCCACTATCGTTGCTTGTCTCGGAAGCGGTAGCCTCAGATTCAGTTGCTGATTCAGTCTGTGTCATCTGAGCCATTATAGAATTGTACTTCTCCTCGTCAAGGGTCTTCAAGCCTCGGTCCTTTAGGTTTTGGCCCTCGTAAGTGAGAGCGGCGCTTTGTGCCGTGGAGATGTCCCTGTCGTTACACCAGTAGTCGAAGGTGCTCCCCTCCCATGATACAGTGTTGCAAAAGGGTTTTGCAGAGTTTGTGCTATGATATTCATTAGTTTAGTTGCTAACAAGGCGAGATAGGAGTGAGTCGAGTTACCATTTTAGAATGAAGTTGTCAACCGCACAACCATCGTCGCATTTACTAGACGTAAAGTAATCTTCCGAGTTGATACATGAAGAATGGAATGTACAAGGTCCCTCATTACAACATATAATACCGCCTTGTGAGAATCCTTCTGATGGTACGGGAGGAAACATGAGGCAGTAATCGTCCGATTTGGGACATACTCTGCTGGCTCCAAGTTTCTCTGCGATGTATCCACAAGTAGCATCAGGGGCGATGGTTATGGTGACTCCTTCAGTTACTGTCTGGCTACTGGTTACTGCTCGTCGTTTGAGAGTCCTCGTAACTGGGGGGGGCGTCGGCCTGGGGATGAGTTCGTTGAGGAAGTTCATGGTGGTGGTGTTGTGTGTAGGCTGGTAGATCTCGTACAAGGTGCTTTAGTAAGAGTGATTGATTGTTCTAGAGAGTTGAGGGAGAAGATAGGGGCTGAGTTTCTGATGGTTGGTGTTGATTCTCAAAAGTAACGAGTGGCGAGTCTAGAAGGCAAACACCAGAGCGAGCTCGATCAAGATGATGCCGACGACAGGAGCAATGCAATAGAAGAGAAAGGATACAGCAAAGAACTCAAGCCTAGAAAAACGTACAGCTAGAGAGAATCAGGAGGTAATGGGTATATACAGCTGCTCTTCGACAGCCCGGCCCAGCCAAGCTCCACATTCAGCCCCGGAATATAAGTAGCATTTTGCCAAGACATCCTTGTAATCCTTATCCAAGGATCAAATACCTATTAGATCTAATAAACATACCTTGATTTTCGGATTTTCCGTGTAAACTGCCTGACTGGTCTGAATGTCGTCAAGGATCCCAATGCTACCCAAGCTTTGAGCTTACCGATTCTGGTCCGATCCTGCGCAGGTGGAGTGGTAAACCTGGAAACTTGTGCTTATCACATCCACTCTTGAGTCTAAATTCTTACAGCTCAGACAAGAGGTTGCTAAAAGGTTTCACCAGGCGGTTAATGATGAGCATTGAGCAATTTGCAATCGGGTGAGAGACAATGCAATTGGCGGTGGAGGTGAGAACTTGGTCCTAACTGAGCAATCTTGTCTTGGCCTTGAAAGGACCGAGGTTTAAGGTTGATATAGAAGGTTACGGAAACAACAAACTATTCATTTAGACTGGATGTTGACATCAGACCATGTAATGTGGCTCTGCATGAACAATTTCGTATATCGCGTTCGTAAGCAGGTTGGCTTACACTACTCATTCGCGTAGAGCATATGAAGGATGAATGACTTGTGAGATATGTATATTACAGTTTAGTGATAGTAAGAGGTCAATGGGTAGTCTTGATTTATAATTCATTCTCCATAAAGCTCTCTTTACATCCATTTTACATTCTTCGCCGTTGAGAATCGCTTATCTCTTTATAGCAGAAATGCTGTTTCTTTGCATATGCAATGGTCAGCTCTCATACCTCAATACTAACAACCCTCCTTCTTAGTGGTTGACTTGATTCGGTTATTATGCTCGAAAGGTCGAGTTAGCGCATAAAACCACTAACCAAAGAACTTTTGGATGTGGTCGCGTCCTCGAAAGGCATACTCTCGAGACAATCCTCAAGATGCTCAGTTCCCAGCAAATAATTAGGTACTGGTGTCTCTGATTTGAACGACCGTTTTGATATATTAACGCCCAGTTTGCTCTTTTCAATCAGTGGACACTAGCCGCACTGATGGATTGTCAGTCAGTTCTTGATCCGCCTAAGCGACGTTTCAGGCGTCTTACACCAAGAGCCAACATGGTCCCACTCGTTACCGTTCAGGACATATTTCTCGAAATTGAACTCGTATCTATAAAAAAATCCCCTTTATTCAAACCAAAATCGTCGAGAGGATGGAGCGTTTAACGTATGATTACATAGTGCTCTCATTGATTCCCAAGGATGGCCAAGTCCTTAAAGGTGACTGACTACTGTACATTACTCTGGTCCTGCAGATATTTCTAGACAGTACTGTCTTCGAACTCATGTTGAAGGAACAACCCTTCAATTAAGTCGAGGAATAATGATCAGTCATATTATGTTTGGAGGCAGCTATAAGGTAATTCTGTTAGATAAAAGGAATTCTTTTAGGTTCTGGCAAACCTACTAAGCCGGATTGAATGGAAAGAGGCTCTTTGGCATGGAGATGCAGATCTCAGGAGTTCTACTTAATCCTTGACAGAGAACGGCTATATACAAAACGGATGCAAGGAATGCCATTATCAAACAACAATCGCTTTTTGACAATGCTTAGTTGATAAACAGATGATAACAAAACTGCTACAGAGGATAGGCCTCTGAGGATCAAATTCGGAGCTTACGATAAACCATCTTAGTATATTTCGCTTCTCAAACTAAACACAGGGCAAGTTGGGGAAGATATATTCACCCCTGCGGTGAAATAGAAAACCTTGTTATCTTCCAGGCGATGAGAGCTAGTGTCGTCACTAGTGTTCGCAGAAATTCCACTCCGTAGAGCTGAGGCTATTGTTCAGACCACTCTGCAACGACGTTCTCTCCTTCATGAGCTCTTCCCGAATCTTCTTAGCATCCTCCAAGCCAATGGGGAAGTCCAAGTTATTAACCACCATGTCTGTCAACTCTGGCGGCAGCCTGCCCAGGCGGTTGTCTTTGATTAAGTTCTCGGACCACCAATGCTGCTGCTGGGGAGGAACATTGGCGGTTGAGATAATAGGGATTGCAGGGTCGACCAAGAATAGGGCCAGAATCTTGCGGTGGCCAGGTCGGGACTTGTCAGCTAGTTCAAAGGGGCTAACGTGATGCTGATAGATGTTAGGAAAGAAAAGCATTCTATCCTGTCGCGTAAGAACGCTGCCGATGTTTTGAAGCGAGTCGTCGCGAGCGTTGATAGCAAGGACTCGTTCGATGTTGTCGTAATCGTCTTGCTCGTAGTCCAGCTCCATCATATGGTCTTCCCTGTTGGCAAGCGTGCGAAAATCAAGACGAGATTCAGTGATATTATCGCAGTCGTAATAGTAGAGTGCAGTGGCGCAGATATGTTCATTCAACTGGCCCTCAATATGCCACGAGCCACCATCGTAAGTTGGTTTCTCGGGTGTGAGATGAATGTTGGCAAGCTTGACAATGACTTGCACACGAGAGGCGTCATCAAAGAAGCCAGTTGTCTTCACATCATTGGGGATGATGTTGATAAGCTCTTCCACTTCTGTTGTGGGCTCTGGAAGGTCCGGATAATGGGTCGCTTTGAACCAAGCATCATCGCGTTTGAAACGATCAGATTCCTCATAGTCACGGTCATAATCCTCGTTCTCATCACGGGGAGGTTCATCTTCATCCAGTGGTCGTCGTGAGGGGGTACAATATTTTTCTTTGCAGATCTCTGGAACTCTGCACTCTGGCCGAACACTGCCAACTTGTATACGCTGAACTTCGAGGTCGTTGTGCCATCTGTAGATAATATCCCAAGCCGGGAGTGACTTTTCGATGAACTTTTCGATGACGGGGTAGAGTCCAGCATGCTTGACGGGATGTACATTATTGATGTAGCTGTCAATACGGGGACGCTCACCCTTCAAGTCGACGTCGCAAGGGAGCCACTGGAAGTGTTTGGAGAAGGTTGTGCCAGACCAGTCATCGTTGTCTTTGGTTTCCTCAGGGATAACGACTCCTTTTCCACAATGCAACAACGCTTCTTCAAGATCAATGCGCGTTCCTTTTAAGATCCGAGATCGGCCATAAACCAATGGCCAGAGGGAGGGGTGAACAATGTCAAGAACTTTGCCATCACTGCCGGGATGCCAATCCTTTTGCTCATCAGGAACATTCTCCAAGGGTGCAACGGCAGATTTAAGAGCCTCGCGGAGTTCTTGAGGGATCAAGTTGTCTGATTTGATAGCAGTAGAGCTATAGTCCATAACAGGAATAAGGCCTCTTTGTTGATAAATTTCTGCCTTTTTGCGCAATTCCTTGATACACTTGGAATGTTAGCAATTTGAAGTGCCTGTTAGGGGAAGTGGAGTGATATGTACAGAACTAGCCATGGTCTGAGAGAAATCTCCGTTCGTTATATAGCTGTCCCACGGCATCTCTATAGCCTCTTTTTCCCATTTGGCAGCAATTTCGTCATCATTGACTTTGAGCCACCATTCAGGTTTGTCGGTGATGTCGTCCATAAATTTGAGCATGCAAACTTCTCGAACGGTCAAAGTAGCGGCCTTCCAGTCCCCTTCGTCCCCTCCATGGATGACTGGAAATGCTTCATCGTAGCAATTGATGGGGAGGCCAAAGCCAGGAAGCTTGATTTCTCCGGCTTTAGGCATGTTGTTTCTGCTGCTGGTATTCGTGAATCATGTCAAAGAAGTGCCAATAGTCCTAGCTAGAGACTTGAGCATGGCCTTTATATAGACCGACCTAATGTTGTTGAATCGAAGTTGAATGGACCGATGTTGACTGACCCTTGTCAAGCCAACAAGGCACCAGCCTCCACTAATCCTCCATCAGAAGTTCAGCTCGCCCAAAGCTGAGTTGGTGCCATAGACTATGATGCCAAGTTCAGGCAAAATGGAGCATGTAACTAGATGAATCTCAAGGCAGCAACGCGATTGATACAGAAAGACGACGCGAATGCCCAAATGGAGCTACGCGAGCAGGATACGAGGTCACGTTACTGGCAGACCGCCAATTCCTTGATACCTTAGATATGTACCTGGGTACTGAACCGAGTACCTTCAGGCAGCGTGCATCAGCTTAATGTAGAGTACTCTGAAGAGACCTGACCTAAAGAATACGATATGATTGGAAGACACTATCAGTCCAGTGACTCTGGCGTTGTGTTAGTTGTTTGACATCGGCAGCTGACCCGTAGCTCACGCATCCTGCCTAGACTTTCATGTGTTTGATCAGCGGAAATAGAACCCGATCGATATACAGAGCAGAAACCGTGTTATTGTTGATGGTTCTAATCAGAGACTCAGGAGAAAATTGCCTAATTTGATTCCACGCAAGCCGGGAGGCCCCGTCTCATACTGTACTACCTAAAGCGAAGATCACATACCTTAGTACGGCAAGAGAGTATTTTGAGGTATTTCCAAATGCACTCCTTGAACTAAACAAAATAAACATCTTTTGAATATCAATATACTCTGTCTAGGTAGTTATGACACAGAAATCGAACGAGCCTCATATTATCATTTGCGTTTGTTATTTATCCCTGTCTGATGGATGGAGCACCATCTCGGGCATACGCAACGAATCACATTTACCAAACTACCGAGGCACGAGTCCTTTTATGCGGAGCTTTCACCTGCCTGCGGCCTCGGCCTCGGCCACCTCTGCGATCGGGCCTAAGATCAAGTGCTGATGGGTACTGATTGATAAAAATTCATGTCCCCACGTCCCTTGGAACCGCTAATAACCTAAGAACCATCCATACCTTGTCTTTGTCGGATACTATCGCTCGACAGTTGCGGCTCCTTTGCCAGGTTTTTGACCTTTTTTATTCTTTATTCTTCCTATTTTTTTTTTTTCTTTTTCTTTTTCTTTTTTTCTTTTACTTCTCTTCAATGCTCACCGTGAGCTTCTCCTTCCCGAATCACCCGCCGTCATGACAGAGACAGAGACAGCCACCGCCGTAGCTCTAGAGTCCCCCGCCGAGGCCATCGTCATTCCCTCGGCGGACCCCGTTGTCGCCGATGCACCTCCGGCCGAACCCATTGAAAAGAGCCTCAACACCAACGACATCAACACAGGCACAAGCAAAAATGCCAAACCCACACCTAAATCCAGTCCTCTTGCACGACTTCTCAACTCACCATCCGCCCTTGATGACTTCATTCAGCATCTCAACCGTGTCATTCAGACCCGTAGAGGTACTGACACTGTCCTCCTCTTCACTACCTATGTCGCTCGTTTGATCGGAGCTATCCTCGACATCCTTGGTCGCACTGCTCTCCGTCACTCAGCCAGAAAGATTGTCGAGTTGGCCTTCAAGCTACCGCCATCGACGTCTGTCGTTCTGTCCACTGCGACTGCGCCGCCCCTTGCGACTCTGGCCCTGACACTGTCCAAGTACATCCAGGGCTTTACCAACATGATGGGCGAGTGGCGCACCATGAACCGATTTTGGGGTATAATCGGCACATATTTTGAGGCCAAAGACCTCGTCCTGCGTCTCCGCGGTCAAAAGTTCGACGAAAATGGCCAAAGGGTGCCTCCTCCCAACCGAGTTAACACCGCTTTTATGACGATGCAAATCGTTTGCAACCTCGTCTACAACTTTGGCGAAGGTGCCTGCTGGCTGACCTGCAAGGGCGCCACTGGTCTGTCACAAAAGGTCAGCAACAAACTCGGTCTCGTAGCTGCTCGCTCGTGGGCCGTTTGGGTCGCCCTCGAGCTCGTACGTCTGCTGGTTGAACGTGCGCGCCGGACATCAAGCGGCGATATCACTACTGAAGAGGAGTGGAAGTCGAACTGGAAGGCTGAGTTTCTGGGAACGCTTCCCTGGATGCCTCTGTCGGCTCACTGGGGATTTGAGGAAGGCCTCATGCCTGAGATTGCGGTTGCGGCTATTGCTACATGGCCAGCTACCAACATGATGAAGAACGTGTGGCGCCAGACAGCTTAGAGGGAGTTATGAGGCTCTCAGCTGCTGGTGAATAACCATAGAGCTGCCGAACGCATGGGATATCGCTTTTGTGCTACTGGATATACAGGCGCATGAGATATACAAGGATCAGAGATAAACTTGTTGGTACTGCGAAGATCTTTCCAGTAGATTGCAATTCGCATTTAGAGGCGACATTGATACCATCCCTCCATCAAGGTATGGTACAGGGACTTTTAAACGGGCGCTTGGAGGTATTTGCGATTTATTTTTACATAGACCAACCGCTGAATACCAAGTCATATATTTGCGTTCGTAACTTCCATTGTTTCCCTCACATAGGTAACCTCATCATCTCGTCTTTGCTCCAATACTTCCTCATATTATCTGCGCCCAGCGTCTCAACCTCTTGATCCAGATGCTTCCACAGCACCTCACCCCAAGTCTCCATTTTGGACTTAAACACACTTAGTTCAAACTCATCTTCGCCGGTCCTGCACTTCTGGAGATATTCCTCGAAGAGGTCCAAGCCAGCGTGGATTTGCTTGTGCTGACGCAGCAGTTCAGCGCGTCCTCCGCGGAATTCGGGCATTTTCTTGGCCAGTATGGGGAAAATGTACGTCTCCTCGATGTTGTGATGCGTAGTGAGATGTTCGGCGAATTGTATGCCAACCATGATGAACTGCTTGAGTGACATGCTTTGAGGCCGACGGTTGTTTTCACAGGCATTCCACATGAGATTCCATGATCGTCGAAAATTGTCGTGCTGCAGGTATGTTAGACGAGTCTATCCAGATCTTGTTAATCGAATCTCACAAAGTAGTTCATATGTTCGGCCATTCGATTGTAGACCTTAAACTCGTGATCTGACAGCGGTGGTAACTCCTCCGTCTTTGACTCAACTTTCTCGACAGGGTTTGTCGTCTCTTGAGCTTTTGATTCAGACATTGCAGCTTGCTGGTGATAACCTTTCAATATCAAAGAAGCAAATGTATAAGATTCCGCGAAATTTGAGCGATGAAAAGAGGGTATTGAAGATAATACAAGTGACAACGTATGAGAGCTGATTTTCTTAGTGTTCTTACAATGCTGCAACCGCCAGATGGCTTTCATTATTGATGGAAAATAAGCTACGAAAAGACAAAAGCTTTAAGGCCTCACTAAAATACAAAAAGAGACGAGTCTACCTCATGATGTCCCCAGGTCTCGGTCCCTTTGGACCACTCAGAAGCCGCCCATATCCGCAAGGAAAAAAGTCGACGAGATTGGAAATCGCTGACTGATGGAGTCGGTCTCATCCGCGCGCCAACTTAGTCATTCAAACGCGTCGCTGCGACTCGCTGGGCGCCACGCCCGCCTCGCTCAATCCCAAAATCCGGGTTTGACAGCCAAAGATATTGGTTTCGAAAAGGCGGAACGGAAGTATCAATATCCAGTTACCCTGTCAGTATGGATAGTTTCACGTCAAAAGGCTTCTTATCGTGAGCTGGCATCGGCTTTGTATCCCGAGCATACCTACACCCGGCAAGAATGCCGACCTTCCCTCCATAGGTACTTACCAGAGTCAACTAAATGAGTAAGTCAAGCAATATGGAGGACTGGGCTTTATTTTTATTTGCTTTGTAAAGGATGCCGCTGATCTAATTTGAAGAACCGGCTCAATGTGTCTTTCCCTATTCGCATTACAATGATTCATTCATTCACTGATCTGATACATGGAAACCATATAGTAGGATATCTTACGTTGCAAAACCTTTCACATCACATATCACTCCTGGATGATTTTGATCTCATAGATTCGTTACAGTACTTTTAACCTGCTTTTTCCAACTCTCATCCTGTAATGCAGGGAAATGCAACGCGCTGCTTCGACGCAGACCTATCAGCCCTCACCGCATAGCACTAGCACAAGCTCAATGTTGACGAGTTCTATGTATCCTTATTCCGTTTCGACCTAGTGACACGTAGCGAGTGCTTCCGCATCTTCGCCCCTTTTCATTAAAAGAAACCATCCCATGCAAAATGCAAACGACTAAGACGCCTCATCTCGTTCATTCTCCATTTCTTAACCCCGGACAGCCGCACCCAGCGCACCACCTGTGAACTGTGTTCCACCAGCTTGTCGCTGCGTGTTGCCACCTGCTCGGGCTCCTCCTCGGCCCTGGCCACCACCTCGCCTCTGTCCTCCTCGGCCTCGGCCACCTTGTCGCTCAAATGCATTTGAAGTTCCCTGTGTCTTTTGCTCCAGAGTTCGCTCGTTGCTCTCAATGAGCGCGCTGGCCTTGTCTGATAGGGCGAGGGCAAGGGACTGGAGACGGCTGAGCTCGACACCCTTGCGGAAGATGACAGTGGATGTGACTTGGTCCAGAGAAGCAGCAAGCTCCTCGTGGCTGATCATCTTGCTAATGACAGCCGCAACCTTGGTCGAGTCAAGCTCGAACATGGCGCTGAGGGTCTCGATGGAGAGGGTGTCGTAGAAAGGGGCGTAGGTGAAGAGGTAAGTTCGAAGACCCTCCTCTTGGATCTGTTTGGAGAGCATAGCCTTGATCTCCTCGGCGCTGGGCATGAGATCCCAGATCTTGATGCTGTGGATGAAGTCGATTGACTTCTTCCACTCACCCGCGGCCAGAGCCTTGGAGGCTTGCATCACGTGATCCCTGGTGTTTTCAGGGGGGCCGGTGAAGATTTGTCTCTCATGGTATTCTAACATACGGCGGTAGGTCTTGCTAATGACTCGCTTCTTGACATCAGGAGATGAGCCAGTCTGGGCCAGCAGAGGGATCTCTAGCAGCATGCTGCATGTCAAGTACACACACTCAAGGAGCTCGAGGTTGATGTGCATGTGGAAGGGTAGTTGTCGCTGCTTCTCGAGGCGCTCCTGCTCAGGAGACACCTGGTTGTAGCGCTGCATCATGACGCCCTGGGCGAGCAACTCCTTCTGGCGGCCGCTGCCACAGATCTCTTGAAGAGTGTTCTGGGCCTCATAAACCAGACCCTTGCGGAAAGCGCAAAGACCAACTTGGACCAGAGTTCGGTTGTAGAGGATCTGGCTCTGGACGTCGAAGTTGGGGATGTTCTCCTGCAGATGCGACATCAACATCATATCACGAGCCTTGTAGTACTCGCCGTGGAGGGCAAGGAAGTAAACCTGGCACAGCATAGCTCGGGCACGGATAATACCGTCGCTGTTGCTGAAGAGATAGTTGCAAAGAACATTGACAAGGTTGCCAGCGTTCTGAGCCTGGTCGCGGGGGGTAATGATAGACTCGACAGACTCGCCAACGGACTTCCAGCAGTTCTCCTCGAAGGTCTTGACAACCTGGGCGGGCTTGTGGCATGTTAGTTACTGAAAGAAATGTGAGGGGTGAAAAATTACCTTGAAGTAGACGTGTTCCAGACGGCGCATAACAATTCGGTTAACGCTATCTTGAGGAATCTCGAGGGAGTCGTCCTTTCGGAGGTACTCGTAATAGAGGAGGCCACGGAAAATGATGTTGTAGAGAGCACCCTCGTCTTGCAATCTCTCGATGTACTCGGAGGTGTGGGGGTCAATGCTCTGAAGGGAGCGGACAAGCTCATCATCAAGACGCTCGATATAAGAGACAATGCTACCGGGAACCTTAATGTGCTTCTCACCAGGCTGCAGACTAGGAGGCTTCTCGTCATCATCCCACTCCTCAGCGTTCTCAACAACAACATAGTCGTGGTTATCCTCAAGGACTTGAAGAAGACTTGAAAGCTCCTTCTCAGCAGCCTTCCAGTGCTCAAGGGGCATGGCAGAAGCGCCACCAGAGCCAACATCGAAGCGAGTAGAGACTAGGGTAAGAAGAACGCGGATCTTCTGGTAGGGGGTGTTGGCGATCTCGTTGAGCTTCTCCATAACCTTGATCTGCTCTGTTCGGTCGGTGTTCTTCTTTCCACGGGACTCCATGATGGTTCGAAGGTGCTTGAAAATGCTCTCGGGAGTGTACTGGAGTGTACGACCACCCTTACCAACAGTAGCGAAGCCATCATCGTCGCCCTCCTCGGCGGGAGCAGCGTCAACCTGAAGAGAGACCTTCTTAGGCTTAGGAGCGGGAGCAACGGGCTCGTTGTCGGAAGACTCCATGTAGCCATCCTTATCCGCTCGATAGGCATCGATCTGGGTCTGGTATTCTTTGTTGGTCTTCTTGACCTTTTGCTTGACGGCGTTGAGAGATCGGGCTTGGATGGCGTTCATCTTCTTTGGGGTGACCTTCTGCTTGGCAAGGGACTCGTTCATGAAGTCCTCGAGCTCGGCGAGGATACGGATGTAGGGCTTGGGGGCTCTGCTGCCAGGCAGCTTGGCGACCTGACGGTTGAGCTTCTCATATTCTAGACGTCTTGGTCAGTGCTAAATTTAGCAAAAATTCAACAGTCTTCCTCATACCGGCAGAGATGAGTGTCCAGTCTCCGTTCTTCTGGCCGTTCTCGATTTGCTTGATGGATGACTCCAACTCATCTAGGCGCTTGTCCTTGGCGCTCTTGACTTTGGCTCGTACTTCATCGTCGCTATCTTCGCTATCGGAGGATGCATCCTTCAAGAACTTGTTGATTCCTCGGCCACCCTCATCATCACTATCCGAGTCGTCGCTATCGGCCTCGGAAGAATCCTCCTGGGAGTCCTGCTGCTCCTCCTCTTCCTCCTCCTCGGAGTAAAGCTCCTCCTCGTCGCTGGAGCTATCGGTAGAGCTGTCGTCTCCGCCGCGGAAAAATCGAGACATGCTGGGCAATTTCTTTGACACTGAGAACTTGTCTGTTGGGCTGGCCTGGCTCAAGTCAGTGCGCGGGGTTGTTGGAGAGAAACAAAATTCATTGTGGGATGTTAGGGTGGGGCTGGGGCAACCGAGCCAGGGAGGCACCGCCACAGAACCTGAGTGGCTGAACATGAGTCACAATCTTCAAAGTTGGGTTACGGGCATGAGTTATGAGCTGTAAGTTGAGTTTCTTGAAATAAGTTGTTCTGGTAGAGGATATCAAGCATAAATGATTAGATGATTAAATTCTTAAAAATATGGCATGAGCGACCAACAGAAATCTCTGCAGCTGGCTTTTATTTACCTCCCTATGTCCTCTTCCAAACGGAATTTGTCTAAATTTCAACACGGCTCAGAGGCATGTAACCATAAACGATGAGAGACTTTCGATCCTGGTATATTCGCCTTTATTAGAAAGACATGATCAAAATAAGAAAAGTTTACCAAAATCGTATATCATAATGTTGTCATGTGAAGAACTCTTACCCACGCAAGTTTCTCTCGGAATACAACGGCGATAAAAGCCACTTAACCGTTGTTGAGCCGGCCTTGCCCACCAGGCTCTCTCGGCCTCCAGTCCTCACCCTGAGGAATTTCGAGGTCCGGGAGGCATGTGGAATCGGCTTCTAGCATGGATTTCTCAGCAACATACACTACGTAATTCCACTTACCGCCAACATCATCCTTCAACCTCAAATTATTGCTTTCATAATGACCCGAATTCACTGCGCCAATGCGCAATCGACTGCAACATCATTTATTCAGCTTGCACGACGAAGCTATTCAACGACGACTCAGTCTTCAATGCCTTTCGAGTTTCTTGTCCCGCGATGTGCTCCGTCAACTGGCATAAAAGCCCCTCAAATCGCCATTGCCCGTTCTAAGGGATATCTTCACCCGAGAAGGCCATGGGACTACAAGTCACGCCAAACACCCACGCGGCAATTCTCGACTTCTGCTATACGACCAAAGACGCGAGCTATACTGAATCCTCAACAAGATGAAGATGGCAATGAGATGATGCTAGAGATTACCGAAAGAGCTGCCAAGGTAATTAGGACAAAGCCCCCTGCACTTAGATTAGACACAACTAATCGTGAAAAGCGCCTCAACAAAATCATGGAGAAAGATGGCAACCCAAACCTCGCCCTAAGAATCCAAGTTGAGAGTGGCGGTTGCCATGGCTTCCAATACCTCATGAGCCTCGTTACGTTGCCAGCTAGGGACGCCGCTGAATGGTCATCAATTGTTAACGAAGACGACACGATTTTTCAATACATCCCCGATGACGCCGACCCATCCACAACCTCGGAAGAGGGCCCGAAGATCATCCTTGATGAACCATCTCTGGACCTTCTCAAAGGTAGCAAAGTTGACTTTACGATGGAGTTGATCGGATCGCAATTCAAGATTGTCGACAACCCACTTGCTACCAGTAGCTGTGGGTGCGGTACAAGTTTCGATATCAAGATGTAGAACACCCAACGTCTGGACATAGACTCAACGATATATCCATAGATTTAAAAGTGGTTCCCCCACATGTATGATTGGCATTAATAATACCCTCTTGCAATTGGAAGATTTCACCGAGCACGTGAGAATTAACCAAGCATTTATGCACATCACAAAATGTCACAGGTCGAAAATTTTGAAAACTCGGGTGTCATTCATCAAGGTATCAATTGCCATATCCCTGTCATGGTAAGAACGCCGAGCAAAATGTAAATCTTTTTTGAATCCGTTAGGTCCTAACGACCGATCCCATAAAAGCCTTTTTAAAAACAACCGCTTAGTTCATCTGGCGGACGAGAGCGTTGATAGCCTCCTCGCGGTTACCAAGGTCACCACCCTCAATGAAGTGCTTGAACTTGCGGGGACGGAAGCCACCAGTGGGGTTGGAGAGCTTGAAGGGCCAGAGGAAGTTGGAGGCCTGCTTGAAGTTGGGGCCGACGGTGTAAATCTCGTGGATGAGATCCTCAACACAGACAATGCCGTACTTGCCAAGGTTCTCCTCAACAATGGCGTTGTCAGTAAGGGCAACACGCTGCTTGTTGACCTTTCCGTAACCACGCTTGTAGACGAGCTCCTTGACGGTCTTCAGGTTGGGGTAACCGTAGGCGATCCAGGGCTCGACAACCTTGAGCATCTCAGTGATGGCCTTGGTGACCTTGACGAAGACGCCGTTGTTGATCTGGAGGAGACGGAGAAGCTGAAGGATCTTGCGAGGCTTAGGGGGCATCTTGTTGATACCCTTGATGCGGACGACGAAGATGAGCTTGGCCTCAGCGGGGACATAGGCGGAGTCCTCGGACTTGGCGACGCGGTGAAGACGGATCTTCTCACGCTCGGCATCACGGTACTCCTGAACGTACTTCTCAGCACGCTTGAAGATGACCTGGCGCTTCTCCTTGTTGGCCTATTTTAAACTGGTCAGTCCATGTCATTCAAGTCGTTGGAGAAATGATTGGATTCAGCCAAGCAATGTCAGACCCGAAAGAAGGTTAACTATCAACAGCATCGACAGAAGTCTAGTTGATGATGTATGTTTTCCATCATAATGCCAAAGAAAAACAGGGATAGTACTCACGGCCTTCTTCTTCTCAACGGCGTCGGCGCGCTCAGCGCGGGCCTTCTCCTGAGACTTGCGCTTCTTGAGAAGGGTCTCGGGGACCAGGATCTGGTCGTTGGTAGGAACGCTATACAATTAGATTAGCTTACAGTCCACGATACCACAGGCGTGGTATGGAACAGAGCGCCGGTGCGAGAACTGTTGCAATGCAGCATTCTCTGCTTGGCTAACTCGAAAAGATGATTTTGATCAGTGAGCTGGGAAGACCATGGCACGAATGTCAAGATGCTTTCCTCGACCACTCATCCGACAACGCCTCAAACTCAAAGTTCGAGAAAGATAGTCGAAGAATCGCTAGGTGGTGCATATCTCAGCGACCGATGGCAATTCGACGACAATGATTTTGGGAAAGAAGAGTTTTCATCTTCATTTCCAACACCCCAAGCAGCATCTCTCAACCCTCAAACTGTGTTCCAAGTCTAAGAAAATTGAGGGAGAAGCTCGAGAAAGATCGAGCTGGCGGTCAACGACTCGACAGGGAGATCGTGACTTTCCAGCGAGAGGACCACGGCAATCTGCAAAAGAAATCTCGAGAACCAGGGTGTCTGCCCATATCGTCCACGTCCTCAGGGAGGAGTCACATACGTAGCACCCATTTTGTCGGCGACGGCTGTTGGAAGGGTCGGTTAGTGGTTGTCGGTCGGAAGCGTGGGTTGAAGAAACGAGCAGCTCCTTTTTGCTAGAGAAATTTTCATGTCAAATTCTAGTGGGGCCATTGTAGGGTTTGCGTGGTGTGGGCGATTCTGCCACACCCCACCGCCTGTGCGGGCAACTCGTCCACCGAAATTTTGGTGCGGCGCATCCAAATAGATTCGGAGATCCTCATTCTCAACCGCCAAGTGACGAAGTAACCAGCAGTCGCCCATTTTTTCAAAATGCCTCCCAAGAAGACCACCACCCGCGCTCCCCAGGAGAACATCTCCCTCGGACCTTCCGTTCGCGATGGTATGCGACCCTTGAACGAGAAACAATCAATCATGAAGAAATTATAGACTAATGAAAATGTTCTAACAGGCGAGCTGGTCTTCGGCGTTGCCCGTATCTTTGCCTCCTTCAACGATACCTTCGTCCACGTCACCGATCTGAGGTTCGTCAGCCTGTGAATAAGGATAATGAGCTTGGGGAAATAATTGCATGGTTCAATGTGGCTAACTTGGGTGATTCCAGTGGCCGTGAGACCATCACCCGTGTCACTGGTGGTATGAAGGTCAAGGCCGACCGCGACGAGTCCTCCCCCTACGCTGCCATGTTGGCTGCTCAGGACGTCGCTGCCCGCTGCAAGGAGCTTGGCATCAACGCTCTTCACATCAAGATCCGTGCCACTGGTGGTAAGTTCAATTGAGTACCCCTCATATGAAAGTCATGCTAATTCACATCCAGGTAACGGTACTAAGACCCCTGGTCCCGGTGCCCAGTCCGCTCTCCGTGCCCTTGCCCGTGCTGGCATGAAGATCGGCCGAATTGAGGACGTTACCCCTACTCCTTCCGACTCTACCCGCAGAAAGGGTGGTCGCCGCGGTCGTCGTCTCTGAGCTGCTCACATTTGGGTGGCTTGGATCGGACAGGAGTTTCGCTATCTGGTTTCTCTGTGGCGTTGAGAATCACGAGGAGAACGGCTTTTTCGCCTGGTCTCCAGTCTACACTGCAGAGCCTGGTCAGGTTATGGGTTAGGACGCAGTAGACAGTTATGAATTCGCCCGAAGAAGGCCTATGAATCATCCTGCTTGTCGGACTTGTTCCATGATGTGATACCTTGCAGCTTCACGGTTAGCTATCCATGGTGATATGATGTAAAAAGTAGTTCCATACATTTCTAAGAAGTTGTCTAGTATGATCGATCCTAATGCTTCCCGGACTCCTCGCCAAACAATGCATTGTCCCTGGTTGTTTATTTTACACCTGGTTTCAAAGTCCAGATTCCCCTTCCTGCGCCTCCAGTTTTGTTTAGTACTGCAACCTTATCCAGAGCTGCTTTGAACTCGTCACTCTGCTTTTTACCGGGGCAGTAAGGATTGAAATGGTCAACTAGCATCTTGCTGGGAACCCGACCATTATGACGGTTGATAAATGTCTTGATCATAGCCACAAAGTCTTTGGACTTCAGGTTCTTGTCAGCACCAGGAGTTCCCGAACGAGAGCTCCCTCCGCTTCCTGTATCGAGGCCTTGACGATCTGCCAAATTGCTCATAATGCCTGCTGAGCTTGGCCCTCCACGGCGGCGGTTGGCTCCAGGGCGACCAGCCTGCCCAACCTCACCGGTCCAAGTAACAGTGCCTATAGGAACTCTCCGTGCCTCTACCCCAGCTTGTCGGAGGTGTGCTGCAGCTTGTCGGGCTACTAGGTTCGCCTCATGTTGAAGGACGGAAACATCCGCCTTTGCTTTCTGTGGCCCATTGACGATGGCTTCGTGATCATAGGCATTGTTGACCGACTTAGCAAAGATACCCTCCAACATGCGCTTCTCATCATGGATAGACTTGTCTTCTCTGAAGTCTTCCATAGCAGCCACCAGTCCCATCTGCCGAAGCTCACTGCTCTCCGCATCGTTTGTGGGTGTCACATTCTCAGTGGGTTGCGCAGTTTGCTCTGGACCACCATTACTATTGCTACTGATCAGGTCAACTTCTGCCTTTTTGAAGACTTCGCTGCGACTGGCACTTGCGTCCTCCCCTGTGTTGTAACTGAAGAGATCGTAGAGGTCCGACAGATCATAACTGCTACGCTGCTTTGGATCTTTCAGGACTTTGTTTGTCATGAATTGCTTGAAAATCTGGCGATGATAGATTTTCTCTTCAATAGTTCCCTCAGTCATGAGTCGGTAGATCTTTACTGGCTTCTTCTGGCCAAGTCTCCATGCTCTTTCTCTGGCTTGTAGATCTGTTGAAGGGTTCCAGTCTGGATCAAAGATGATGATTCGATCGGCACCAGTAAGATTTGTTCCCAATCCTCCTGTACGAGTTGTCATAAGAAACACATGGATATTGGGGCTTTCGTTGAATTTGTCAATCATTGGCTGGCGCTGATCCACGGGTGTCTCTCCGTCCATTCGAACATAAGAAATTTCGCATTTGCTGATACACTTCTCGATAATGTTGAGCATTTGTTTACCTTGCGAGAAGAGCAACGTTTTGTGTCCATTGGGGATCATGACTTTTTGCAATAGATCTTTTGTTAGCTGCAATTTTGCAGATAACTTGGGATTCCCAAAGTCATAACCGGCTTTCTTTCCCAAACTCTTGTCTAGCAAATCAGGGTGATTGCAGATCTTGCGCAGAATATCTATACCGTAGAGAGACTGTCGTCTTCGATTCAAGATGGCTGAAACCTCATCTGACTTGATGAAAGTCTCATACGCCTTATGTTGGCCAGCGGTCAATTTGCAAAATAACACCTGCTCAGTTTTCTCGGGAAGGTCAGCAGCAACATCCACCTTTAGCCTCTGAAGCAAATATTCTCCAATGGTCTCTTTCAAGGCTTCCGCGCATTTCTCCGCTGTCATGACCTGCAAGTTGGACGCGTTCGCATACCCACCTTGACGGATCGGGATCTCAAATTGAGCTCTAAAGTTGACCAGCGTTCCCAAGCGCATGGGATAGATGAAATCAAAGAGCGACCATAGTTCGGTTAGGTTGTTCTGAACTGGTGTCCCCGAGAGAATGACACGGTTTGGTGTGTTGAGCTCTTTGCAGGTGACGGTAATCTCGGCGTTCGGGTTTCGAATCTTGTGTCCTTCATCCAAAACCGCATAGTCCCATTGAACTGGGAGCAGAGTCTCTGCATATGTCTGAAGTCCAGTGTACGTCGTGACCAAGACATGGCCACTCTTCACAACTCCATTCACGATTTTCCTGGCGGCTTTTTCGGATTTGGTGGCAAGAGGTTGGTAGTGATCCAGATCATACTCATCCTCGAACTTGGGGTTCATCATACCACTACCAGAAGCGTGCAAGATGGACACACGAAGTGGTGGCCACCAGCGATGAAACTCGCTTACCCATTGTCGGAGAAGCGTGGCAGGAGCAACAACGATAACAGGACGACGCAGCTTCTTGCTGTAGTGAAGAGCCGCGATAAAGGCAATTAGTTGTACAGTCTTTCCAAGACCCATCTCATCCCCAATGATGCCACCAACGTTCTGCTTGTAAAGTTCAGCGAGCCATTGTACGCCTGTTTTCTGGTATCCAAAAAGGGAGGGATGAATATCCCCGGGAAGTTTCAGACCATCGCCGAAGTTGTAGTCAGGAAAATCAGGTGCAGGTTTGAACCATTCTTCTCCATCTCCGTCGCTATCTTCAGCATCGACAGCGGCCTCGGCTGTTTGCCTCCGTGCCCTTCTTGCGCGACTTCTACGGGTCACCCAATCGTTTAGTCTTGCCTTGAAATGTGCTTCGATGCCATCGTCGATCTTACTCAGATCGATTTGCTCCTGGTCAGCAACCTTGATCTTGGCTTTGGTCTGGCGGCGTTGCTCCCTAATGAGATCGTCTTCATTCCCCTGCTGCCAGACGTCGTCGTCATGGGATTCCGAACCAGAAGCCTCGGGCTCAAAATCCGCAGATGGGCTGCGGTCCTTTTGGACGCGACGCTTTTTCCTGGGTCTTAACGAAAACTCAGTTTCAACAGCTGGCGCTAGTCGGGTTGGTTCAGGTTCCGGTTCAAGCTCGTCAGCAAAGCCTGGTCGGCGAAGTCGTTGATGAGAAGCAGGCCCTTCAAGCTCTCCCCCAAGCTGTTCCGCCGCTGCCTCTTCTTCTGCGTCCAGGATTGTATCGGCAAGTTGGCCTTGAATTCCTGCAGGTCGCGGCCCTCCAATTTTGGCAAATGGTGTAATCTTTCCCGTTCGAATCAAAAAATCGCGGTTGCTCTCACCAGGAAGTCTCGCAGATTTGGGCTTGTTGGAATCTTCTACAGAAGCTTCCTCATGTCGCTTTTTTATTCGTGCTTGGAAATCCGAGATGTCGTTACTAACTTGTCGAATCTCCTCGTCCAATTTTTCAATTCCCTTTGGAATATTTCGAGACTGGTAGACGTTGCTAGACGCTACTCTTGCAATGCGCTTTTTCTCTTTGTCTAGTTGAAGCTGAAGCCGATGCTCAGTGGCTTGTAATTTTTCAATACGAATTTGATCTTTTTTGTCCTCGGCTTCATTCAGTGCAGCATTTGCTTGGAGTGTAATATCGCGTTCCAGATCAGTTTGATCCCTGACGTTGCCAGTCAAATTGAGTAGCGCATCTTCTTCGTTGAGGCCTTCAGTGTTTCGTTGCTCTTCTTCGCCATCATTTTGCGGAGCACTCTGCTGTGCGGCAGCAACCATTCGATCAAGGAGCACTGTTTTGTCGACTTCTTTATTTTCCGGGCGAGCTTCGTCTGATGCCATGATGAAGAGTGTGCTAGTTGAAGAGTTCACGATGTTGCGCCTATCGTGCTCTCGGGTAAGATGAGAGTGAGGGGTGGGCTAGGCGCTTTGCTCAAGAAGAAGAGAGCAGGTTGGTGGCAAGTTAGCACCAGTGAATCATCATCACCGTGACCCAGTAATAGTTGGAGCTGGCTTGAAAATGTCGGGTCACGACACGGGGTTGAAAATATATGTGAATGAAAGTCAAAATCGAAGTTGTAGTGATTACTTCGCGCTGTATGGACTCCCCTGACTCAACGAGGGAATTCAAAGGCCTTTCTCAAGCATCTAGGACATCATAAACAAAACATGAAAATTAAACAGTTGAAGAGGTTTGATTGTCACCTTTGTTGACCGAGAATTGATTGTAATGACGTAAAGGAAGTGAGGATGAAAGACGACTCTTAAGGTCAAACGCTAGGCTGAAGGGCGTGGCAAGCGTTTGCTTATTGGCGCATCGGAATCCAGGCACCGACCGGGTCCTTAGTAATTGTATACCTAACGCCTTACCTGAGTGCCTCCCAGCAGTACCAGATTCCAATATCTCGACAGGAGAAAATGAGCAAAATATCATTCTCTGAAATTATATCAATGCAATTCTAAGTGTTCTTAAATTCATACTACATGGTTACGAGGCGCTGACTCGCGCAATAAAATTCTGTCTTAGCAATTACACAGTCAAGCAGACGATATGAGAGCCTGAGGTATGGAGCAGAGAGGTATAGGGTACCTCAGGTACTTCCCGCTTCCCAGCAGTGCGAGTTTCTGAGCCAAAACTTTGTACTGTAGAGCAACTCCACCCGCCCTACTCCGTACCGCCCCAGCATTCGGCTCAGATCACCACCATCCTCATTTTCAACTTCATCCGAAGTGCAAGTGATCGAGCCAAGGCATGCGGCCATTTTGTCTCTTCCACTCAATGAGACTCGATCAACAGCCTCTTGACACTATTAGCCCGATGAATCTCCCGCAATTGGGCCATCCCAAATGACTGTTCCCATGAAAAACATACGACACATGTAGTGGCTTCAATCGACTGACGAGAGATCCATTTTCCTGGAACTGTCTGCGCCTCTGGCTCCCATATAATACAGTTAGCTCTCCCTATCCATCAACTCTACAATGCGGCCTATATTTTCTAAATTGAACCAGTCTCACTGCCCCAAAATTACTGCCAGTCGGCGCCCAATTTGGCCTATTGCATCAATTAGGATGTATTCTCAAAGACCTTCATGGCTGGAAGTATGCTGCAGCGATTCAAGGCCAACTCCTACATTGTTTGCCTGGAATCTTTCCAATATTGCCTCTTACGATGGTTCCGATCCTCCAACATCGTGTGCTTCTAGTGACTCCGACAAGCGCATTTATGTCCTAGGAGTCGGTAACCTGGGTCGTCTCTTCGCAAGTTCTCTAGCTCAAGCTCCTGACAGACCTCCGATTACACTGGTCGTGCATAGGAAGGAACTCTTAGAACGATGGATCGAGAGCGAGGGCATCGAGATCTTGCGTCAGGGCAAGCTTGAAAAGAACAAAGACTTCGACATCGAATGGTGGACAGAGACTGAGCCAGATTTTGGCCCGGTGCGAGAGGTTGCTGAGGGCGAGAAGTTAAAGAACCTCATCATTTTGACCAAGGCCTCGGCTGCCCTGCCACAGGGTGATCGAGTTCGAGGATATCTGGACCGAAACAGCACTGTATTGTTTGCGCAAAACGGAATGTCCAAATTGTGGCCACCGCATGGGCCATTGTATACTTCGCATCGCTACCACAGCAGCCACGAGCCCAACTTCTTAGCTTGCGTCACGACACACGGAGTGACGTCCCAGGGAACATTTAAAAGCCTCCATGCCTCCCAGGCCGATGTAGTCGTGGGAGCAGTTCTCCCAAACTCCATATCAGTCGGGAAAACAGCTTACTTGATCAAGCAGCTACTTGAAGCACCTTACCTAGACGCTAAATCAGTGCCCAGAGGAGAGCTTTGGATATTGCAATTGGAAAAGCTGGTGGTCAACGCAGTCATCAACCCTTTGACGGCTATTCTGGGGTGCAAGAATGGTGCTTTATTTGCCGAATCGGATGGAGTGCTTGCACGAGTCATTGACCAGCTTCTAAGCGAGGCAAGCCAAGTGCTCCAACTTCTAGTAGCCCATGAAAGCAGCACAGAGATCATTGGAGAGCAGGAAGGACGCCGACCAGAAGAGCCCGACACAACCATTGACCTCTCCCCCAAGAGTCTGCATAAAAGATTCTCTTATCCGCAGCTGAAGGACATGATCTATCGAGTGGGTCATAATGTTAGGGAAAACACAAGCTCCATGCTGCAAGACGTGCGTGCCGGCAGATCAACCGAGATCAGGGACTTCAACGGCTGGCTAGTCGAGATGGCAGCCTTTCTAGACCCGGAACTTAACGTTACAGGCCACGACACCTTGATTGAGCTGGTGGAGGCTGGTAGAACCCTAGATGTGGATCAGCTCGGAAGCTGCTTCAACGGTTCCGGGACAGATGCAGGAAAACAATAACAAAGTCATGGCTACTGGAGATCCGGGGACGTGCCCTACCATCGGTTGTAGTTAATCCAACTCCTCCGCATATTGAACAAGCATGGACCATGAGTGTTGTCCAAAGAGGCATCTGGCAGTCTGGCTGACCAGGGTTAAGATCGGCTCCGGGCCAACTTCGCCGTCCTTGCAAATAAACCAGGACGAGATAATAAACCAACAAGGCTCTCATCCGCATCGGGGGATATGTCCTGTCACATTTGTACGAGGCGACTGGGAATTCCCGGAAGTGGCGTGTTTCGTTTCGTTTTGTTTGGCTGCGTTTGTTTCTTCCTCGGTCTCGATTACCAGGGTTACTAGCTCAACCCAACTTATATCACAGAGTGTTATAGCCATAAGACAGGTGGTTATCGACTCGCACTAACGGGCTCGACAATTTCTCTACCAACCAGATGAAACAAACGTTTTAAGGCCCATCTCTCTCGTGGGGCGAAAAAGAAACATGCAGGCATCTTAACCAAGTACAGCGTCGCAATGCATCGTCACTAAACACCGCCCGTCATCAACCCAACCTCTCCGTTGCTGGCCGATGCTACCTGAAAACTCAGACCGTTATAGCCCTAGGATGGTCAAAAGTCTCGGTCTACGGGGGTGACAAATCCATGACCAAGACTCGGAGGGGGTGTTATACCCCAAGTTTATCACGCATCGTCAGTGTAGTAACCGGGACTTGAGGCCAGTTTCAGACCAAATTTTGTACAGATCGGGCAGTCTGCTTCATGATACTATGCAGTACCTACATCAAGTCAACAACATCAGCCAGCCACAATGCCTCGCTTAGAAGCTGCACATCGGAGATTTCCTCGAGATGTTTCAGCGCCGGTAAGCTTCTCTACTCCCCGGCTCTGCGACATGTATGTAGATACTGTTTTTTGCTAGTTGTGATGAGATGTGGCACAGCTGCTCCTCCTACTCAGCTCTGAAATGACTTCGATAGCCGTGACGGCTCAACCCTAGAACATAAGATCGTCCCAATACAGAAGACTTCGCGACTTCCATCTTGTGTTACCTCCTCTCAACCGTTGGATAACTGCCCTTGGCGTCGTGGTGACCGCCCAACGCGTCTTTTCCAGGCGCACTCACACATACATCCATACAGTCCCATGCCTGCTCACCTCCAACACGTCACAGTGAGACACCACGGGTCTCGTCACAGAGCCAGCACGCACATACACACCTGAATAACTATTGCTCTCTATAGCTCCAGCTCAGAAGCGCCCAGTGCCATTATTTAGCGCCGTGACTCGCATCCTATGCGGTGCAAATGCAAAAAAGGTAACTACAGCTATGCGGGTCCTCTCCCTCAACCCAGGCAGACAACAAGCGCCAACAACCCATCACAGCCAAGATCGGGCCTTCTGTACTCTTCTGGTTATATAGCCTGCCGACAAAGCATTAGCATCACGAGGACACTAGTGGGATGGACTCGACCGCCTTAAAGCCACAGGTGACATGACACCCAAAGGCCCTTTGCACTCTCTTTTATCGGCTCCATCCGCTCACTGGCAGCCTTCTTCAGGGTTAATCCCCGCCAGTCGGCAACTATGGCGACCATCCAGACAGCTACGTGGCAAGGTCTCGCCTTACCTACCTATATCATAATTGATCGCAGCCACCCCTATACAGACATCTCATGGGGATGAGATGTGCGGAGTGTGGCAGGGATTCAAAGCATAAACACTTTCGTTTCGTCTAGCTCAACTGTGGAGACCGATTCCGGTGAGACAAAGCAGACAGGGGCTGTGAGCCAGATCCGAGGGAACCTTTGCAGGTTGGGCGTTATATCTTGTTTCAAGGCCTCAGTTATAGGGCACCAGAACGTTCGGAGTTGAAGTGATGGGGGCTCCATCTTCTCATCTTTCTAGCGTCACTACTCTGCAGCTCAAGAGGAGCCTCATGGCGTGATTCTGATGGTGATCAAGCAGATCTTCTTCTTCTATTATCTAGCGCCCTCTTCTTCCCAGTGCGCCTGAATCATGGCATCCCGAGAGCTGTTTTGAACGTCTTCAGTGGGATCCAACCAACCTGCCTTCCATGCTCTGCGCTTACATGTTCCTGTCTCCTCTTCCTGTGGTATCAAGAAACATTAAGCTATGTTCCTGTCTCTGTCCTTCGTTCTACATAAACAAAGCCGAAAATACGCTGCGCCAAAAAAGGAAACCTGCTCCGCCGATGATCCTGCTTCTACTCTCATACATGAAGAATTAAGAGGCTGAATATAGTTATAAGATAAGGGTAATAAGTGACAAGAAAATGTGATCAGCCACACACCCCAAGCGATTGGATGGTTTCCCCTGGCTGAAGGATGGGGAATAATATTAGGTGCATGTAAATAATTCTTTCTCCTTTTTCCGAGGTTCCCAGGTCTATAGTTTTTTCGTGAAGACATAGGAGATCATAGACAAAAACAATAAAATACAAGACAGTTTTGAGAAAGGGAAGGGGGAAGCGAAGTATGATTAATGTTAAAAAAAAAGGATTTGTGACAAAAAAGGCCTGTTTCGAAAAGTAACAATGAAACGGCCTGTAAGCACGGGACAAAAGAAATTGATACAGGGGTCAAAGAAACATGTCGTGGGTGCATTGTGCCCTACCTGGGCTGGAACCGGTGTGCTCAAATCGATAACTCTAGGAAGGTCCGTTCAGACGATGATGAAGTTGTCGTGGTGAAAATTATATTGGCTGAGAGCAGCCAAATGCAAAAGCGAGTGTTTAGGCGTAGGTCGGATGGTCGTAAAGGAATAAGGAGCGTGCTGAAAAGAGAATGTGGTGTTTTTGATGCGTCGTGATTAAATTGTGAACCCTCCTCTGTCATAATTATTTTTGTTTATTATTGAAGCTGATGATGGGAGTATAGCGGCTCTTCGGACTCCGCGTTTGAGGCTACAGCTGGAGATAATGATTGTGACAAAGCCGCCAAAGTTGCTGGATCCTCAACTATTAGTTGCTCAGCCCGTTCTCTGCACGCTGCAGGAGTAAAGCCGGTGCCAACTTTGTTGGCGACGATTCTCCATTTCTCGTTTTCGTAGTCCTGGAGGGCTGTCCGAAGCTTTTGGTCCTGTAATAGAAGATTAGAAGCCATAATCAACCACATACCCAGAGTTGTATTGGGCTGGAACATAGGTTAACGTACTGTCTCATCGGTCCAGTTCGTCGTTTTAGCTTTGAGCTTCGTACAGTATCGAACCTGCAGCGTCCCTGAAGATCGACCTGGGAAAAAGTCTGCGATTTGCTTCCATGTCAAGTTCTTATTCTCCTTCAGTTCGATCAACAGCTGGTCGTCTTCTGGTGTGAACTTCAATTTTGGCCCTCGAGGGCGAGGTGCTGGGTCAGGCATTCCGACTTGTCCCACAACACTTGGAGCGCCTCCCAAGCCGTCATCGCGGCGCATCATCTTGGAAGGTGGCTCCGAGTCAGGAAGGTGGTGGTGGTGATGGATAGGCTGGTGCTGAGACTGGGACACGGCGACAGCAGCAACGTGAGCGTAGGCTGCTCCCAAGGGTGTTTGTTGCATGCCACTGAGGTCCGAGTGCTCCAAGTCAGTCATGCCTGTAACAGATAGGTCGAGATCACTAGGTCGTGGCCGTTTAGAGCCAGAGGGAGGCAAAGAGTGTTGAGGGTGATTTGGTGGTGTCGGGGTTGAGAGAGTCTGGTACATGGGCGCCATGACTTGACCTGGAGCCCCGAACTGTGGTGGCCCAAGACGATGGTGCCCTAGATGAGAAGGGTCCATGACCATCTGCGGTGATGGATGCTGATGGTGTTGAGCCATGGCGGCGTGCTGGACATGAGGGTTTCCGTGATGCGGGTCGGGGGTGCCATGAATACCAGCAGCCGGGCCTCCAGGATGGTGAATAGAGGCCCGAGGCTGCTGGTGTTGTGAACGCTGGTGAACCGACGTATCATATGCTTGCTGATGTTGATTTTGCTGTCCTGATTGTGAGCTCTGTCCCGAGTAGTCCACGGTATAGTCCCCCACTCGATAAGTGCCCGCCAGCGTGCCTCCGATACATGAGGTCCTCCAGAGCGAACCGCTCTGGACGGCCGCTGGGCTCTGAATGGAAAGAATTTGACAGGATGAAGCCCTTGCGGGCTACGACGTGGAAAAGAGAGGGTTATTTAGAGGTAACAAAACAGTGTGGATTTGTGTGCGTCGAGCTAGGCTTCTGGGTCTTGTATTTGACGTCTGGAGTGTAAGTCGATAGCGTTACTAGCTACTAAGCAGCTTGCCACATATATTGTCTGAATTTGCAATGATTGGTACCGGGCCAGAGGCTTTCCCGTTTCCGTAGTCGAGTGAGACGCTGGTGTCTAGCGGTGGAGGGTTGTGTTGGAGGGGTGAGCTCAGGCAGGAGTTATTATGTCCTGGCGACTGTGAGTGCAAAGGAGCGTGTTGAATGCACATCCAATCCGAAGTTGCTGTCCTCGAGAGAAGGTATTAGAGAAGGACTTGATTAGGACGAATATTATTATGGCATGCCACCACAAGCATTGAGTAAGACAGTCGATAGGAAGGAAAGTTAGTCGATGCGGTGATGCTTGCCTTTGTATGATAGGATACGTCCCCTCACAAGATCTCTTTTAGTTCCCGGCCTGGGGTCAGTAAAAGTATTTAACACAAGGGCTAGTAACCTGGCAAACGTTGCCAGTACCAGGGCTGGTGTATATCGTCTGATGACGGAGTAGGTTGAGCAGGGTCGCAGAGGGAGTGGATCACTGGCCTCTCTGTGTTCATGCTGCAGGTTAAAGCACTTGGAGGTTTTGCCCAGTCCGGTATGAGAACAATCCCCGTCCGACAAGTGCTGGGCTGCGGAGACTACCTGTTAACCCAGGCCAGGGCCTGGAGGGTGGTCAATTTGACGATCTTATGTCCATGGCAAGGTCCCCAGGGTGCCTGATATAGAAACAAGAGCCACCCCTGGCATCCATCATGACTAGCAAGGATAAGAGCTCAATGCAATAGCATTACTATACTTTGAAGACAAGCTCTCCCGACTACATTGCAATTTGCCATAGTCAAGTCCCTGCACACAACAATTAGGTAAATGTGCCTCTGTTGAAAAATATGACACAGAAGGACGCTGAGCGGAGGTGCTTATTGGGGCACAATGCCAACGTGAAACGCGCTTCGCTTGAAGAGTGTGAGACTAGACCATACTGAGCTGGCCAAGAACAGCCATAGAAACGCAACAGCAAAACGGCCAATGTCAGGTTTTTCGCCGCTTTTGCAGGCGAAGAGCCACAGGGAGTGGGTGCCGAGCTGATGGCGTGGCAACAAGGGAGAAAACAGCTCTGGTTCTTGTTGCAGGACAGGAGGTAACGGTGTGGAGCGAAGGGTTATAACAAACCCAGGGTCTGCTATATTAGATGGCTCAACCAGGATCGCGCCTATCAATTAGACTAGATCGCAAGCAGAACCATCTCCACTAGCCGGGAACCTCCGTTTGGCAATCTGGATGGTAAAGCAGGGAGAAACCCATGATGGATAGAATGAGTGTGCACGCCGGGTAGTCGGGGCTGGTCCAGATTGGATCAGTATGAGCGCACGCCATGATATTGTTCCCCCAAGCTAGATCGACATCCTGGTCAGCGGTGGCTGGATTGAACAAGCTCCCGCACTAAAAGTCAGGGACCAGATACGTCCAACCGTCAACTAACAACTGCCTAGAGCCAGAAGTGGTCTCGCGGCTCATAGGCCAGCCAGGACGTGCCTGGGTACGTGAGCATGGGCCGATAACCTGGAAATCGACCCTGCGAACCGACTATCTGGATCTCTAAAAAGGGAGGGCTGAGAGTAACGGTAGCGGACAGCCACATCCACATCAGAATTGGAGGCCGAGATGAGCCTGCTGGCGATTGTCTTGGCATGGTGATAGGTGCAAAAAGGAGCTTCTGGTAAAGGCCATGAAGGCCGAAAAAGATGGGAACTCAGACATATGCGCAGATGCTTGCTTGTCTGAGATGCATGGAGCTGCATGCGATGCGATACTGCATCAGGTTGGTCCTACCTGGTTCTGCACTGAACCAAGATAGCATGTGTCTTGGCTTGAAACCTGACAACATGTCGAAGGGATGAACGGTCAATGGCAGAGCCACTATCGCCAGTGGCTGGTGCGCTCGGAACAGCCCTATCGAGCGGACATTGTCTTGCCGTCCGGAGTACCCAAGATTGCACTTGTCAATGCCTCATGCCAATCAATCACTAAGCCCCGGAAGGCATGCATCGCGTAGGGTAACAGGCGTTTTGAAGTCGAAACATGCATGATGCTGAGGCCGAAAAGAGCCTTGGGGATCCGGCAAGATGGTGTTCCGGTGACAGCCACGCATTACCAGGCGTCTCCTGATATGCGGGTGTGACAAGTCAGGTCGAGTCAAACGGTTTTGTCATTCATTGCCATCATCGTCACGAACGGAATGTCAATGGGGGGATCGGATTCCAGGGCCCTGGTTCAGGAACAGGAACAGGAGGTCGGGGATGGCCTTCTAGAAGGACCTTCTAGCGCGTACAGGGAGGGCGTCGTTAGGAGTCGGGACCTTGGCTAGCGTCAAGAACCCCAGCAATTGGTGGAGCGGAATGAGCACGCGCCGCGCTGAGTGTGATTGAAGATGGGCAAGAGTGGATGTAAGCTGTCGGCCGGTAACTCTTTAAGGATATCCGGTGTTGAATGGGCTGAAAATTGAGTGGTGATGGTATGTTGTGATGTGAAGTTGGAGTGTAGAGGCGGTGATTCTGTCAAAGGGGAGGACGGAAAAGGCTTGGATTAGAGGGGGGGCAGGGGTTACTTGCCTGAGCATGATGTGACTGGTTTCGTTTGAAGAATTAGAAAGGACCACCAACAAATGCAAGGCACACTCGAGAATCAAAATTGGAACGATGAAAGGAACAGAGGCAATGTCACCTATCAGTCTCTTAGAATAGCAAGAAGGTAGCAATTGGCCTAAGGTTGGTACCTTAAGTAGGTAGGTAGATAGAGAATGCAACATTATCGCTTCTCCACGATGGCAGCAACCTAATCTCAGTTATATCCCGAGTTACTATTATTCCAGTATCAATCTTCCAATAAGGAAAAAAAAAAAAAAAA
>JAADJG010000671.1:0-117597 GCA_012932025.1 Fusarium austroafricanum | reverse complement strand
CTTTTGACTGCTTCCTCTGTACCTACCCACAGAGAGAAATACCTGCTCTCGCACTAATAATAACCTCTCATTAACACATTTCCTGGAACCCCACTGAGCGATCAAGACATGACCAACATCGGCCCCTCTTCAGAATGAACTAAGAGTCCTCCCCGGGAAAGCTAATGCACGCCCTAGGGCCTTCCCCTGTGGCGCCGCAATATCAGTCCTGCGTATTTCCAGGGATGTTGAATGATCGAATAGGAGTTCCACGCATTTCGTCGCCGAATGTCCAATCTCCTCTTCTCATCGATGATGAATGCTGCTTATTTTCTGGTTGAGCAGCATCGATCCCTGGCTATCACATTCAGACCTCGTCGAAGCCCCAGATGTCCACATTGGAGCCGTTGATCCTCGACAGCATGGAAAATCCTTGCTTACCCTCCTTCTTGGTCTCGGGAACTTTGAGGACAACTGAGAAGTCATGGCGCGAGCATATATGTATGTATGTACTATACTCACAAATATGGGCATACATGCAAAGCGGCTACTTGGGTTACGCTTACACAAATATGAAGCTACGCAATTTACCAGGAGGCTAACGGTATTGTTCCAACGCAGATGCTGGTCCAACACTCTGGTTCGGAGATTCCTAGCTTACGGGACAAGCAATGCACGAACCACTTCATCCAGGGGCAATCTTGCAAACAAGGCTATCATCTCGGGGATGATGCTGTGTTCGTGGGTATCCCAAATTGGCCTGTTTCTCTGTTTATCTGTCAATAGACTCAGACAACTGGCTATCCTTAAGTAAATATGTGGTTTATACAGAGCCCTGTCAATACGAACACACAAGCCTAAGACAAGGATTTTTATTTGCTTTTTAACACCACGTAGAAGTCCTCTCAACCAATCTTGGGAACGGACAGCATTGCCGAGATGTCAATATTACAATAATACCCCTGCCCAACCATTATTTTTTGGAGGAAAAATGGGTCCGCATGCTCAATCAAGACGAAACCTGCAAAATATTCAGTCTCACCAAAGCGAACCTCAATATTTCTCTCATTGATTACCATTAACTGAGAGATATCTCAACTTACACATCATCGCACTTCTTTGCACCCTGGCAGCTGTCAAATGCAAGCATGCACTACTCGTACAGCAACCCTACCGAGCTGTACCCCAGATGACTGCTGCTCAAGGCCCTGGCTTCAGCTCCACATCGAATGGAATCGATTTTCATTATCAACCTTCTAAAAAGCAAGCTTTCTAATCATTGCTGTTCTTAATGACAGCAATGAAGAACCCAACCCCGTCTGTCCATTTATACAGCAAGACTGTATAATTTGCCTTAATTCTGCTATCTCTTCACCATTCATTTTCTTAGGTAGAAGCGTTTTCGTATGACCAGTCAGGCATCAGCCCGCGTTCCAAAGATGACTAGTCTACTGAGGAGACACGAATCCCACAAGGGAAAAGATCGACCTGGGCTTTAATAAACTACCGAACTGGCGCACCGTCCTCCTCCCTGGCTCACTTCCGTCTTACCACCCGTCTGTTCCGGGCCGAGAAGAGACACATGCGTGTACCACTGTGCAACTGCAAGCACAAACCACCTCTGAGACGATCCTGTCTTCGTTCAGTGCTCAAACTCTGGTGTTTGATCCAAATACCTTATGGCGTTATCGATGACCTAAAGACCTAAACAAATATGCCTGGAAGTTGGCAGTTATAAAATTGGACCGCGATGACTGATCTCCTCGCTCCCGGGAAGCACCGACTTCATCGAAACTTACCCCATCCGCCGTTCACCTAGCTGATGCGCGACCTTGATGAACAACGCAACTCCATCTTTGCTCTTTCCGCTCTATGCCTTCTTAGGATGGTATGGATGTGGCATTCTGGGAGACGGCAACGCACAAAAAGGATTTCTCCGATCGTTTTACACCTCCTCCATCTTGGGCTTAACCGAACAAAAATCCCAAGGGTTCATGGCGCCGATAGGATGGTTCGTGTTTGCAAATCCCCCTCGTAGCTAAGAAGGCGCTAAACGGCGCCGCGCTACCACATGAAACATGCCGCTTCATTGCTGGGCCAGAAACATGGGTTAACATTACCTCGATTTCACCTTGCGATTCGAAGAACTGATGCTCAACGATAAATCACGCTGTCGTAAATCAGCTCAGCTTGGGAAGTGGATTCTTGGCCCTGTTAGTTTCGTTTTAGCGTTTTGCTTCGCAATCTGCAGCGGTGTCAACTCAACACACACTAACTGGGCCTCTTTCTTACACATCCCTCATAGTAAGGTAAGTCGTCGTTGGGAACAACGAGAATGGCCTTGTTCAATCAACAAAAAGCAACAAAAGCAACGGCCAGACCCTCATTCGAACTGTTTATGTTGGTTTGTTTTCAACACCTAATCCTTTCATGTACCAAACACCAAGCCACGCCGGAGAAGAAGCATGGTGAGCTTGGTGATAGTTCGAAACAGGGATTTTGTCGCTTGTACGGTTCTACCGGGTTCCTCTGGCTTCGCAGACGTTATTTCAACCACGAAAGTGACGAGATCGGTTCGTTAATGGCCGCACAGCAGAAGTTCAACACCACGCCCTAAGTCCTTCATCTCTTTATGCAGCGCAAGGCTTATGGGGTTAATAACTATTAAGGAATAACTAAAGGGTAACTTTTATGATTATCTGGGTTCCACAAGCTCTACGGTGTATAGAGAGATATGGGCCGTTAACAAAAAGACGCTGCTCGACGGTCTGAGGGTTAGTAGATGCTTAAGTGGTTGATCATTGGGAGGGGGGAGGGGGGTAGTATGTTTGCTTTGTTTTTAGGTTCTCAAAAGGCCATCAATCACTTCGCGGATATGTTCCGTAGTCTTGCTGCGCCAATGGCGTGTCAACCTGCAACAACGTAGTTATGCAGGACAGTTGGTATTTTGTTATGTTGCAAAGAGCCTGCCGTCCATGTAAAAATGTGGTTTTGATCTAAGTTTCGGTCTTGACTCTCATGGCCTGATCTGATACGACTAGGAAAAAGCAACTGGATATGGTCCTCGGACCTCCAGCGCACGGAAGCAAGGAAGCGTTGGCCTGTGGAGAAGGAGTCAACTTAATCAATATGATACGCAGTGTCTTTTGAATATTAGACATGGATTTTGTATCTGGCTTAGCAGCCGTTGACAGATCTGCATATTTACGAGTCAGCCATTGCTTCTGTCAGCTGTGGCATCAAAGTTTATTACAGGTCCCAACTCGTGAGTCTCGGGTTTAGGCGAATATACTCAAAACGATTCATGGATATGGTCACTAAAACTTCATCATTATCGGATGATCTTGTTATTTCAACTTTGTCAACTGGACCTATGTAGTACCTTGATAACCTCTTCCTGCCTGAGCGCATTAGATCTGCATCAACTATATTGTGTAGCTTGCTCCCTGGCATAGGCTGGATTCGCAGGAACCCACTGATGACGGAAAGAAATCTCCTTTTACTGAGACGACAAGATGCATGAAAATATTCTTCAGTTTGAGAGTCGCAACACCTCAGGGGCTGCTTCTAGCTGTCATATCGTATGGTAAAGAGAGTGAACACACATGTCTCACCAAAGCCTTTGTTTGTTCTTCATGTTAATGAGACAAGCCAAGTCCCTGATCTGGTTGGTTCTTGGTCCCCTTTTGCCCTAAGAGAAAGTACGAGATGAAAATAACATTTACTACTTGTACTGCAGAGTGAAGGATCAGTCAAATATCTCTTATCACTGCAGAAGGTTGACATAGGCTGGCGGGACAGGTCTCCTGATGCCCCATAGCAATATTCAATGCAATGATAGTTACATCTAGCAATGCAGCAACACTCGTATATGCTTCCTTGTGTTCCTTGGGACGGACGACTACAAGGCGTGGGCAAGAAATTGCAGCCAAGGTCGGTGCCACTGCGAACGGTCCGACATTTAGGGAGATTGCCTGGAATTCATTCTATCTCTTGTATTGAGAGATATTTGAAACACCGGATCCAATCGATGCCGTGAAGAAACCCTATTCCGAGGATTGAGACGTTGCAAAACTCGCAAACTAAGCCCGGGTTGGTCTACATCACTCAACTACTCAGATGCACTCACACGGGGTCTAACGTTATATTTTGTCATTCTGCGACTTAAGCGCATTCTCAACAGTACGGTACGACGCCTCATATGAGATGTCACAATTTAGAAATGTTGTCCCACTGTGTTGGTCAAAGTGGTCGATCCTGAACATCATTCGAAACTGTCGATATCACACTGTTGTCAAGCTGGGTTGCATATACTTGTATCGATTCTGTTGTGAAGCTTGATATTATTCCAGAGTGATAATGTAGTGAACCCTGCTTTGCATCATGTTGTATCACCAAATACTGAAATAGAACAGGACTGTAAGCTTGTTTCACATCAGAAGGCCTCTTCTTTTCTGGTCTATACTTGCCGCGAGTGCTTGTTCGCAATGGATGATCGGTTGGCTTCCAAGCAAGAAGGTATTCTATAAGTTGGTGTCATCTTCGGTGATGCTGTTTAATTGGGAGTCCTTCTCTTTGATATTTCAAGATTTTACGAAGTGATTCATGTGTCGATCAAGGATCTAGTATACTGCCGGCACAACAGGCCACAAAACCTGCCAGTCATCCCGACGGCTCGAGGTGATGGATGCAATGTACTGTGATCGTATTCAAGTTTGATGCTCTATAGGGATAGTCAGAGGTTAATAGAGCCGAGTCTAACTCCATTGTAGTAGTTACGAATGTGTTATGTTGACGGCGTACCTTTCCATCATATATGAAGATAATTGTCTTTGAATGTGACATTGGCAACATCTCGGAACAGACAATATGCACAATTATCTTCCATGTTTACCTACAAGTATCATTTGTTTTGTTTTGATCTCTGATGTCAACTCCAGGGCTTTGTCGTGACATGCGTCTTCTATATCCGAATAAATTTTCACTCTTTGATCCTCTTTCCAACGCCTAAGTTGTGCCAGCATCAGTGTCCTTCGGCATCCATTACCGCTACCAACCTACAACTGTTGTATGTGCTTTGACGAGTGTCCATTGCTTTGCAGCATTCCAATGCTGTGCCAGGACCATCCAAGTTTACGCTTTCCAGTCCAAAGAGCCACGGCCGGGCAAATATTGGTGGCTTAGAAAGGGCTATATATTATCACTGTTGGAAACAAAACACATCGCAGTCCTAGTTCACCTTGAATACAATAGTATAGCGAGCTTTAGTTTTTGATTGTGGCCCTAGTGACAATGACTGAGTGGCGATAAGGTGTTTAATAGCATATGGTTTTTCGAATGAAGGCACCCTAAACAACAGCTGTCTTAGTCGTATGCAGAGCTAATATTCGTTCTTAACCCTTCAAGTACGTTTAGTCTAGCATTACCGGCCACTTTTAATTCATCTATATCGAT
Source organism: Fusarium austroafricanum (assembly GCA_012932025.1). NCBI lineage: Eukaryota > Fungi > Ascomycota > Sordariomycetes > Hypocreales > Nectriaceae > Fusarium > Fusarium austroafricanum. The sequence goes on along the minus strand of JAADJG010000671.1, from coordinate 112,164 downwards.
TCCTCATCAGTACCTCGGCATTCAAACGTCGGTTTCCTCATGCTGTTGTCAACGAAGGGCGCAGGGCATCATGTGACATAGCTTGCGTTGAATGCATTTCTCAAGGTACCATCAACACCACCTCACTCTCAACAATTCGAAGAAAACAGCATACTAAAAGCATTCGAAGATGTCACCAGGAACAATATCCCCACTTAGCAAAGTCAAGGGCTTCACATTTGATGTCTTTGGTACTGTCGTTAACTGGCGCTCGTCCGTAACCGAGGAACTCACCATACGAGCTTACCGCAAAACTTCATCCGACTTGAACCAAGATCTCAAGACTCGAGTTCAAAACCTCACTGAAGATGACTGGGGTCGTTTTGCTCAAGAGTGGAGAAACTCGTATGGAAAATTCACCAGTGGCTTTGATCCGGAAAAGCATGCTTGGAAGACCATCGACCAACATCACCATGACAGCCTGGTCGAGCTTCTCAAAGCATGGGATCTGGCTGACCTCTACAGTCCCTCCGAGATCGAATCACTGAGCCTTGTCTGGCATCGCTTGACACCATGGGATGACTCCTCTGATGGTATTCAGAAGCTCGGCAAATCGTACAAAACTAGCACTCTCTCCAACGGCAACATCTCACTGCTCAGAGACTTGAACGACTTTGGGAACCTGGGCTTCCAGCTTCTCCTCTCAGGCGAGGTGTTTGGGGCCTACAAGCCAAACCCCACAGTGTACTATGGTGCTGTACACGAGCTGAAACTGGAGCCTCAGCAGGTCGCCATGGTTGCAGCACACCTTAACGACCTTGACGCCGCAAGAGCCTGCGGTCTGAGAACCGTGTATGTTGAACGTCCACGGGAAGAGGCTTGGGCCAAGGATGATGAGAGGTATCAGAAGGCCAAGGAATGGGTCGATCTCTGGATCACGGAAGAAGACCAGGGGTTTCTTACGTTGGCCCATAAACTTGAGGAATTGGTATGAGATGGTTGCAAAGTTTCAGAACAGGTGTTTCTTTTATTGGTCGTTAAAGGGCAAAACAGCAGAATTTTGGGGTTGCCTTGAGCCTAGAAACCCAAGTCGGAGATTGTGCAATACGAGAATTTGTTCTTGTTCGAGAACATGGTAAACATTGTTGTTTTTGTCATCAGCATCAATAGAGGCTTTTGGTCAAAACTGCCTGGATCCGTATATGCTTATGTGCTGTGGCCTCCCCATTGGAGTCCATCCACAACACTAATATTTCAAGCAACAGTAGGAGAGCTATTTCGTCGACTCTGGATGACAAGGCTTTTGAACCGACTGAGACTTGTTCATTCATACGATCTTAAGCACATCATGCAGGTTCGTATCCAGCCTCTACCACGCATGGATTGGTATGAGGGAGTTTGATGAAGCCTACTCATAAACATCATGATGACCAGAGAGCTGGTGTTTTTATTCCTAACCGATTCGGTATGTATATCCTCAGCCGCTTTCGTTACCGTGCTTAACTGGGCTCAAGCAAAGAGAGAGATATGGTTTCGGTCTGTAGTTATTTGCAACCAGCGTTGCAATTTGACGTTTGGCAATCTGTCTGAGCAACTTTTTATCTTATTCAGTCGAAGAGAGGTGGTAGACAGGCCAAAAACGTACAAGGCGAGTCTGGAATTAACATAATATCCCTTACCCGTATTGAATCCTTGCCTTGCGGCTCTTACGAGCAATATGTCAGCATTCAATAATCCACGACTTTGTCCCTCGATGGCTTGACCCTGCCAAGATCCTACGACCTTCATCTGGTAAATCCGTCTGCCCGTGAGAATGGGGTTAAGAATATATCCCCCACACATTGAATGAACCTAGAACCCAGACATCACAAAGCTGACTGGCTGGGCTCAGCGGATCGAACAACCGTATGTCTAGGATCTCATCTTATTGTACTAAGGAAGCAACGACAAGAAGAGGAGCTTCCGGCGGCAAAGCACAAGGTTAAACACCAGGGCAAATGATATCCGCCTTTGGGTCTGATATCCACCAAGGCCGGCGTTGATAGCACCCAATGATATCCTATAACCGATCGAGGAATAGCAAGCTGCAGCCGCAGAAAGTCTGGGGAAACGTTGAGGTTACCCCATGGGATAGAACTACGTAGATGACAACGGCCCGACAATGCGAGTTTCCCTCTCAGGTCGAGTCAATCAAACTAGCCTCGTTTGATTTTTATTGATGGCGTTTGAGTATTCATTGGGTATCAATCGGTCCTATACGATTAGGGTGTGCGAGATCCGTGATGGCTTCAAGGGCCGAACCAAAAGGCCAAAGCGAGGACTAGGAGAAGGACAAACAGTGTAACAGCGGTCGAGCCGCAACTGAAAGATGATATCTGACCTGTCGAAAAAGAAGTGTCCGTATTGGTTGTTTTCTTTTTTCGACCTTATCGACTCGATGATGGAGCTCTTTTGCTATCCCCAGACGTCAACAGAAGCTTTTGGCTTGCTCGTTTAGGGTGTGGGGTAAACTGAATCCTCAATAGCATCATTGCATTAGAAGAAGTTCGATGGTGGCGAAACCTTGGCCCTAAGAAAGCTTTGCGTGATATTGGATCATGACAGGTTTGATGTCACCGCGGTGTCCATTTGAGGCCAGTAATCTCGGAGGGAGATCAAATTGTTTTCCTAATATCCCCTCTCGACGCAATGCGGTAAGACTGGTACCGTGCGGCGAGTGCAGATATCACTTCAGAGGAGGTGACGGATTCCTTCCGAGCCAACTAAACAAGCATTATGTTTGTGCCTCAGAGGTTGCTGAGGCTCATGAGCCCCTGAGTATCCCAGCTGCCATGACATGCAAGTCGTTAGAACTTGGTTGTCGCCTCTGTGAACAGGACAGGGTCTGTGACTGGTGTGACGAGGTGAGATAAACATCCGTCGCGCGGACACTTAAACTCCCAAAGGCAATGCGTGACAGCGCCGTTTCCCGACCCTCTTGTTGATATCGTTTGTCCAGACTCGAATAGAGATCTCTTTAAAGTCGCTTAATTGAGTGACTGATGGTGCTGAGTCTGAGCACTACCAGCCACTGCGACCTCCGATTCGCCGCTGAAGGAAGCTTTTCTTTACACGTCTTGAGTAGGATGAGCATCCGTTAAAAAAGCAGGGTCTGTATGGAATACCGAGACGGGTGGGATGGCAACCCCATGTATGTCGCATTTGACATGGGCTTGAAGCTCTAGAAGAACAGGCAGTCGTGTTTCGGAAGATTAGAAGATTACGTGGTAGACTGACTCGGCAATGCCAAGAGGATATTGGGGTTGCTTTATTTACAGTGCTAAAAGATTTGTTTGTTGTCTAAAATGCGGATTGGAAACCATGGCTGTAAACATGATGCTGATGCCATACCTACATAGCCAAAAGACCAAAAAGCAAATAATGTTTCTCCTGTATCTAATAACCGCAACCGTTCACGGAAAGAAATAAAAAGCAACGATATGATGGGTAATGATCTTGGCGTCGTATTACGCTCATTAAAGACTCGGTTAGCCAATCTAGTCTAGATCTTTGTGTCCTGTAACTCAGTTCATAAGGGTTTTTTTTTTTTTCTTTCTTTTTTTTTAAGAACTGAAATCACCCAAACGCTTACGTTGATCCTTCTGTCGAGTAAAGGCCAGACTCAGAATTAGTTCATTTGTCTTGTCATTATCTCCCAAGACTGGTCCACTCATCTGGTGCCCAACTCTATACTACATAGTAATACCAACCTCGAATTTTTGGTGGAGAACCAAAAACTCGCCGATGAGTGAGATCCGCAAGTGACATGGGCGGAAATTCCCCAGAGCAGACGGCACACAACACACGACAGATAGGCCGAAGTGTTGCTGCTGTGCCTTGGAGGAGCGTGGGAGCTTCTCTTATTACAGTAGCGCCGGGTTCCTTGAAAGAACCCGAAAGGAATGGATTGGACCAAAGTCGATCCATCAGTGATCAATGCCGGCCACTTGTCAGTTATCACAGGAGCTCGACAAGCGCGGCTGAGGAAATGCGTGGGACTAGGTATTGGTGATGCTTGTTTCTAAAGGCATGTCCGAGTAATGCACCAATTGGAACTTATTTAGAGTTGGGGAGACTAGTCAAGTAGTGGCTACAAGTGGTAGGGTCCTTCTATAGCTAGCAATATCACGACATAAGGTTCAACTGCGCTCCGGGCTGCGCACAAGAGCATAAAATGCTTAAGATATGCTGTGCAGCTGGCTCAGACCTTCTTCTTCCTTCAACACTCACAACAAGATACCACTCTTCAATCGACCTTCAAGCTTCAATCTTTGATCAAGACACCAAGCTTCCATGCCAGTTAACCTGTCCAGCTTCCCGCTCTGATCCCTCTCGCTGACATCAATCACAGCTACACCATCGCGATACCTGAACGCAGAAGAGGCCTGCAAGGGTGGTACCCGCCTTATTCAATTGGAACTTATATAATCATGTGCATTGTCTTGAGAAGAGAGAAGGTATTCCATTCTGAATTACATTCGAGGTATCATCTATAATGGCCCGAGTTCGCGATGCTTTACGGAGCATCCATACCTGTGTAAATATCCCCTCCAATTTTGCATGGAGCTCCCCTGGAAAGGAACGTGAGCTCTGATGGATGCTGGGAGCTGGCAGTTTGGAGCGGCTTCCGCACAGGCCACCACCTTTTCTCCAGGGCTGGTCCTCTTTAAAAGATAACTATTCCTCCCTGGGACTGGACTTCCCGGGGAGACAAGGACCCTGTCCCTCTCGACACAACCACACCACTTGCTCGTCCTGCGACCGCTTGGCCTGTGTGTGGCCTGGGCTGCAGCCGACACTACAGAACATAGCAAGGATGTTGTGTTGATGTTAGGATATAGAAGTAGAAAAAAAAGAAAAGAAAGGAAAAGAAAAGGACAGACAGACGAACAAGAATATGGAGCCATAGTAAAAAACAAAGACAGCCCGGGAAACCTCTTCCAGCTTTCTTTCTTGACTGATCATTATACAACGACTGATACCTACCTAGATATGACAACCTGCAACCAACTCGATCAATCGGATCCCTTATCACCAACTTCAGGTGAAGCTCAGCGAGTGCATTATCAACCCATCTACACCAGACACACACTGACCATGCAAAAAGCATTAGCAAGCAGAATTATGCACGACAGCGACAACAGATCCTCAACTCCCCACTTAAACCAGTAAAGCAGAGCAAATGCAGCGCGTGTTACTTATATTTTTATTTTTCAGCCAGGTCAAGTTCATGTTGGTTCTTTCTAGGTACAGGACGGTCACAACCCAACACTACCACATTTGAATTCACTCCATTTCTCCAGTATGGCCAACGGACCAAGACCAAGCGTGGCATAGTAGCCTAGGTCCGGTCGAGTCGCCCGCCCGCCGCGACACAACCGAGCCGTGACTTGGGCTTCCGGGTGCTTGCCAATGAACAACTACTCTAGCTACAGCTAATAGCCACAGGAGAGGTTGCATCACTGACGAAGGTGGCATTTTAATTCATGTTCCTGGCAGAAGGGAAGGAAATCCCTCCATACAACCCAAAACGGCCCGGATTGGAGCTTGAAGAAACCGATAGTACCCATCTGGGTTTGGATTCCGAATATTCTTGAGTTAAGCATACATAGTCAAGGAAAGACATTGCAATCTACAATAATGGTATTATCAGACGCAACAGCGCGCCTGCAAGCTACAGCTCTACTGATACAACTATCAAAGAGTACTTGACTTGACTTGCGGATGCGCTGGGGTATAACACCACAAGGTGAGGGAAATGTAGTCGCTCAGCCGCGGGTTTCGTGACCAGGGCGTACCACTCATCCACCGCTTCACCACTCCGGCTTCATCCCTCGCCTATCAGATGCCTAGCACAGCACCCTCGCTCTCCCATTTCTCGGGGTACCCACCGAGCCGATATCCTACCCATGAGAGAACAGGGCAAGCCTGTTTCTTGGGACTGGGTGGCTAGTATTCGCTAAACTGCCTGTCTGTCTGTAGGGGAATTTCCTGTCAATTGACCCATGGCGACATATCCCCTATTTTGTTGTACGTGCCAGACGCCAGAGTACAGACCAGATATATGCAGTATCAGTTCACGTCCATATTAGACTAGACCATTGAGATGGGCATCTTGATCTTGGGTGTGCTTCCGCATCCCCCCTCCACTAGGTTTATCCGTAAACATGCCCAATCTAAAAGGGGTACCTCTCCTCGAGGTAAATCACCCACGCAAGGTACCAGACCATCTGCATGGTGAAGTGGCTTGTGTGGTTGCTGATCCCCTAAGGAACCTAGAGAACCCCTCCAAGGGCCTCTAGGCTCCTCTCTGGGTCCTAGGAAGAGAGTACCGCTGCCGCGTCTCCATCGCATGGATACCTCTCACCCAGGTATTTGGAAACCAGCCGCCCCGCCCCAATTGTAACATGGGAGTCCACCTTCAAGGGCAGTGAAAGTACCGCTATGTTCAAGTAGTTGGGTAAGGTTGGGAAGGGGGGGAAGACAAGAGAGAAAGAAAAAAAAAAAAGGGTTCTCCACCTAAGCTTGACTGCAGGTGGGCTGGGCTTGCCATCTCCTAATCCCAACCTATCCAAAAAAGCCCAAGCAAGAGCAAGCCAACTTGCTCTCCATCTGCGTCCAGTCCCAGTCCAGTAACTTACCTTACCTACCTAGTTCCTACCAGTCAGTGTCTGTGCAGCTCCACGTCTACGCCTAGACCTTGACCTAGACCAAACATCTACCTCTCCTGTCCACTCCCAACTCTTTTTTTGGACGGATATTGACACTACAAACTTGCACAAACTGTTATTACCAGACCCGACCAAGTCCAGTCTTTTGTTTTGCCACTGGCGCTTGCTTGTCGACGTCCGTTGCTGCCTTGCCGCGCCCTGCCTGTCTCTGCCTCGTGTCTTTGAGCCTTGCATTCATCGCTACGCATTGATTTGCCTTGCACTGCCTACGGCCCTCCGCCCTCTCAGCTGCCTCGTTTTGACGCCTTGACGCCTTGACGCCCGTCCGCCGCTACAAATCAGTACACACCTACAGTACAATCAGTACCTCTATTACATTCGCTGGCGCTCGTACTGGTGCTGATACTGCCGCCGCTTTCGCTGGGTCATAGCTGTTGTTGCTCCATCAAGCCACCCCCTCCTCCGTTCCTCACCTTCGCCTCTCTACTACCCGTGACGACGACTTCGACTCGACCTCACAACCTCAAACCACTTTGGATATATCGACACTACATCTCGTGAGCCTCATTACCGACCACCCCCTCTTTTCTCCACCTTCCCCCTCTTTGGTTCGTCGGTCGCTTGGATCGTGTTTTTTTTTCTTCTCCGGGGCCCAATTTCTCTCCTCTTTTATCGACTCTTTAACTTTTTGTCGACTCACTCGCCATCGCCATCATCATGGCTGGCCGAATGGTGCTATACAAGCTGGTGGTGCTGGGAGATGGTGGCGTAGGAAAGACAGCTCTTACCATTCAGCTATGTTTGCAACACTTTGTTGAGACTGTAAGTTTGATACTTTACTCGTTTATATCCGTTTTATTGGTTACGTTGAGTTAACGGCTTTTGTAACAGTACGACCCCACGATCGAGGATTCATACCGAAAGCAGGTTGTTATCGATGGTCAGCCTTGCATGCTCGAAGTACTTGATACCGCTGGACAGGAAGAGTACACGGCACTACGAGATCAATGGATTCGTGATGGCGAAGGTTTCGTTCTAGTCTATAGCATCTCATCACGATCCTCCTTCACTCGCATCAAACGGTTTCACCATCAGATTCAACGAGTCAAGGAGTCGTGCGCTTCATCGCCGTCTTATCCCGGCTCTCCCATCTCCGCCGCAAGCCCGCAGTTGCCCGTGCCCATTATGCTTGTCGGCAACAAGAGCGACCGAGTCACCGAGAGAGAGGTTTCGACACAAGAAGGTCATGCCCTTGCCCGCGAGCTCGGCTGTGAGTTTGTGGAAGCTTCAGCCAAAAACTGTATCAACGTCGAAAAGGCGTTTTACGACGTTGTGAGGATTCTACGTCGTCAGCGACAACAAGCCTCGCGCCCCTCCGAAAGATCGAGCGGCCGGACGCGAACGGGCAATGGCGATGCGAGAGGCGGCGATCGAGACGAAAGACACAGAAATAGGAACAAGGACCGAAGCAAGTCTAAGTGTGTGGTATTATGAGTGGGTACGTCCCGTTATGGATTGAGGGTCTATCAGTTAAAAGGAGGAAAACGAGGCGGACGACTTGATCGATTCGCCAAAACAACAGGCCAGCGTCAAGCACAAATGAGGCGATACCTCATCTTATCTTGACGAATAGGATATGCCCAATGATTTCAAGATGATTGGAGAGATACCGTGGTAAGCATGGGGAGATGAGAAGAGACGAGCTTTATTATTTTTCTGCGATTTCTAGATGGCCAACTGCCCAACAATCAGGGCGACACAACGACGCAGCATCGAATGACGAACTAAAGCAGAAGCAGAAGCAGTTCCGCACCGGCGCAAGGCGTACGAACAAAAAGAGGCATATTCTTGGGGCGCTAGGTTATCTGTTGACATTTATACTACTATTTGTTTTGCAAATTTACGACCAAAATTTGAATGGCATTCATCTACAATCAGCGAGCTACTTGCTGATTTTTTTTCTCAAATCACCGTGCAGGAATATCTCGAATTATTGTATCAAGGGTTTCTCTTTGCATATTGTCGCAGGTTAATGGTTAACTTCTAGCAGTTCAGACCTTGACATCATAGGGTTTATTTTCCAACACTAATCAGCCCACCTCAGATTCGGATATCGATTAAAGAATGTTACATCAAACCAAATTCGCATGGCGGCTGTACTTTCTTCGCCGTCACTTCTCTGAACACTCCTCGCTTGCTTCTCTGATTGTCGAGTCATACTCATGCAGTGGATGGTCTCAGGAAATTCTGAGTCATGTCAACTTCTTGCCTAGCTTGCCTCCAATTTCGATTGAGCAAAGACTAGCCTCGACAACTAAGGTTGATATTTAGAGGCAGGTGATTTTCGCAAAGCCTCTATAGTGCTCATGACAGACACGACGGGCCGAGACCCATCTTTGACGGGCGCAGGATGCCTATTCTGAAGGGAAAGAAATGGGCCGAATGAAGATCCCAAAGATCGATTTCCCCTCTATTCGGTGACTTGTGTCATGTTGACTCTGTCACCAATGACATGAAAATGGTGTTAGCCCCGTTGGTATCGGCGTACCTGGGCATCTGTTGAACAGCACTCTGAACCATGTTCCCTGCCGGTGGATTTGGTATGCGAGTCTTGATATTTATTAAGACACACAGGCTTATTGAAAACGCTATCATTTTTTATTTTGTTTTTATTTTTATTTTTCTCATCGTAGTGTACCAAAGCAGCTGTCCGTTGTTACCCAATATCCTGCTTCAACAGTAACTGTATTACATGTGGCTTAGCCTTAGCATACTGTAGCTCAAAGACACTGAAGCAACGAAGATCAATCAGACGCCAAAATTGGCGGGGTTTGCTAGCGTGTAGATGTGGGTGAGTGATATGAATGGGGTGTTGACAGTCAAGTAAATATTCAACCACAAAGGTTCCTCGTCGACGGTAGAGACACGACGAGATACTCCTGTTTACGAGCTGCTACAGTAGCTCATCACCACCAGGTACCCTTAGCTGTAGGATGGATGTTGAATGTACTCCCACGCTTCCTTCGTGTACCTTATGCGACTGTTATCAAATCAGCCACCCCACATTGCTCTCATGAACCACGCGCCGCCAAAGACCAGCATGGAAAAAGAAAGAAGGGTTTTGTATGCAGCTAGTCAACAGCCGTTCTATCCCGCACTACGTGATGTAAGACAACCCGAGGATCGATTGTATATCGTCTATTTATTACAAGCGCGGATGTTATCACAGTGACGCTTCACGTTTTGTTGTTAGAGTATCAATGTCGTAATTGATACAGAGAAGTAATAGCCAATGAGATCCACGAAATCAAATCGATATTGAATTAAGGGCCGGGATTAATAAACAAGGTCCTTTTTATTGTTAATATGTTACAGTAGGTATAGAGCTCCCAAGGTAAGCTTTCACAGTGACAGGACAAGTGCCGAACAAAGTTTCTATGCGGCTTTAAGTCTATGCCGATACTACCGGCTTGCTCCTTGTTTTCTCGAACATTACGCGGGGCTTCGGATTAAAATCCATCACGACTGGGACTCCTGTTTGGGGGTTAGTCACAGTTGCATCGCGTCAGGTCTAACGCAGGGAAGCTGATGGTGCGAGGAGAAATAAGCCATTGCGTTCTTTTTTGTATGCTAAGTATACATAAGATGTATACATGTGTCGGGTAGGCTTCGATCCGATGCCATTGGGCATCTGCAGCCCGTGCCGTGTCGGGCCTGGCAGAGACGGCGTTGAGACGGACGAGGACCGGAGGATAGACCGGCGCCATGACCGGGGACTACTAGGTACGTTAGGACTACTACGTAGGAGCGGGCGTTTAGGATGACCTAGAAAGAAGGGGGAGTCAATGGCAGTTACATGCGGCATATCACAGTCGTGTCCATTGACAGAACTGCAATACAGAACAGTACGATCCATAGCTGGAAAAAGATTAAGTTAATGGATGATGGGGATATGCACAGAAGGGGAAGGTCAGCCATCCAAAGGAATCAACCTAACGGAAATGGAGGGGGACAAACCCATCAAACGTAACGTATTCGGGGAACAGGGGACAAGAAATTCCGATGCTAGGGTTAATAAAGAGACAATAACACCAAGGACAAGCCCTCGAATACGCACGAGATCAGAGAACCGGCGTGATTAATCCTCACCGAACTGTTGGACAAATCGTAAATAGTAAATACTCCACAGTACATAAGGAACAGGCTGTCTTGACCTTCGTGACATGGAAGTTATCAAAGTTAAAATGGTCATATCACAAGTCATGTAAGGAAGCATTGCCGGATCTAAGGACGCCGATAATCTCGGCCAACTCTAGTCTCGACCCAAAGATCAACATGTTGTTGGCTCTATCTGCAGTTCTCAAAGTTGCGGATAAACCCGCAACGCTTATTTCGCATTAACCCCCCAGGGTACAACGTCTTATGGTGGAGGCACGTTCTGTTTGCCTTGAAGATGCACCGGAGTGTGACTGAAGCATGACAAACGGAAGGAAGGACGCTATAGCAGAGCAACGATGGAGACCAGGGATCAGCTACTACTCGTTAGGTCAGTTGAACATATGCTTCGAACCTCTCCCTCCAGGAGAAACATGTCAACCTCGTTCAAAAGCACTCGAAACAGCCAGTCAAAAACGTCCCCACCATGAAACTATCCCTTCTCCTCTAGCATGTTTCACCAACCGATATACATATCTTTGCCTCGTATGTTCCTCGAGGACCCCGAAAAGTCGACCAATACTAGTAAATTATGTTTCCTTGCAATGTGTCAACAATTACTGTCTCTTTGTTTATCTAAAGCCCGGTGTTTGATACAAAATCATATGAATGGTCTCGGAGATGGGAATACTTTATAGTAGGCAGTTTTATACCGTAGCTGTAACACGGCTGGCCAGCGGCGGCTCCATTTCTCAGTATATTCGCATATAAATGATGTGAATGTCTTGACATGATAGTTAGATTCAGTTGTAGTAGAGACATGAAGACAACGGTTTAGATGCATCCTGGCATGCTGATCAACAACACAACGAACCAACCGATCACATATATGATATCACTCATCACAAATACACGCAAAGATATCGGGTCATCTCTATTCAATATTCCCAGAGACTTCCATGGCCTCCTGGCATCCTTGAAGCCGTTGCCGCGGCCCCTTATCCGAGACGCCATAGTTGATACCAAAGTCCCTCTCCGCTATCCTAAATGTAAACATAAAAAAGGGTGCCATATCCCGTGACAATTCTGTGGTTGTCTATCCAATAAAAATCGACATGAAGTGAATATAAGAAAAAGAAAAGAAAAGACAGTTTTCTGGAACATGCCCCTCGACTAACATTCGGCCAGATTCGTGACATCTTCATAAGGAAATCGCGGTATATAAGAGTAAAGAGATGTTGCCGTTACTCTTTCGTCGCATGCTTATCGCCGAAAGGACTGCTATCTCGCCTTGTAAGAGTCAAAGGCTTGTCATCCTCACCTACTGCGTCTTCCATAACAGCACCGAGGCTTGGGGCCTTATTAGACTTTTGGGGGCTTGATCGCTCTGGAGGATCAGAAAACGGGCCTTGGTCCACAGAAGGCGACTCATCGATGACAGTGATACTTGAATCCCTAGTAACACGGCCGCTTGGTGTTGTTGGCGGCGAGGGTGCCACCGTTGACGATGATGTGTCTGACTCTGTCTTGCTTCCCATGTCAACCTTCTTCAACGTTCCCACTTTGACAACCTGTGCACGAGCCTGCGTAGCAGTGTTGGCGCTGTTGAGAAACGTTGAGCCGACGCTGAAGGCGCTCGCACCACTCTTGGGCCGGCCGCCACCAAATCTCTCGAAGTCGATCGTCGGCACTGGAGGCGCGACCATATCACCGCTGTTGTTACCAACGGACTTGACGCTGACAACAGTGGGCTTGGCACGCATTCCAGTCTGCGCGGGTGTAAGCACCTGAGCGTGTTTGCCATAAATTGTAGAAGCCACACTAGATCGAGGTGCGTAAGAGGTGCGAGCATATGATGTTCGGTCGGAGTATCCTGACAGTCCCGAGTATGTGGAGTCTCGTAGATCGCCAGGAACGAAGAAATGTTGGTCGTCGTGTCCTAGGCCCCGGTTGGCCTCGGCGTGATGCATAGGAATTGGCGGGACAGGAGGAACAAGTACATTTGGCGATGTCGGGGTCGCTCGGTTTGTAACGCCGGGAATATACGCGATTTGGATGATGTTGGATGCTCGCGTGAGGACTGTCGAGGCGATTGAGTGAACGGTGTGCGTAGAGTGCGGGCGCGTTCCCCTTGAGGCAGCCTCTTTCTCGGTTTGGACGGCATCTGTGTCTTCAATGTATATAGATGTGGGTATTTGCGACCGCTTCGGTTTGATACAGAATCTCCATACTATGTATGTAGCGATAGCAATGACCACGATGCCGCCAAGGACACCACCGACAATGGCACCGACATTCGGGCCACTACTGCCGCTTTTGTTGGAAGAGGATGTGTCCTTCTCGCAAACGGAAGTGGCACATTGGGTGCAGTCTAGAGGAACGGTGAATTGGCAGACCTCACCATCCCCACACTTTGGACATTCGAGCTGGGCGTCACTGTCACATTTCACACAGTCCTTATTTCTGGGAACGAGCTGGAAAGCTAGGAGCGGTTTGTTAGAAGATGCAAATCTAGCTACGGTGGTGGATGTTTGGTTGGCTTACCATGGTTTAACTCATCCAGGTTCCTAGCAACTAGGTATCCCGACCTCTCCATCATGGTGGCGTCCTGGATATGAAGGTCTTAGGAGAGACTGTGATGATATATGATATTTGACAGTTGAGGTATGTCGATCGCTTGGGATGATCGGTAACAATGCTTGGCGATATGCTGACTCGAATAACGATCTACGATAAGGCTTGGAAAGATATTGAAGAAATAATATGTTTTGGGGCTTTTTGAGCTTTTTGGCCGTCGACTTCTGTGGAAGGATAAGGGTGGGAGAAACTGTCGTCTATCCAAAAACCGAGTTCAAAGGAGTCGAAGAAGTCAAAGAAGTGAGGTGAGAGAGAAACGAGTGTGGGTTCAGAGGCTAGCTCGGATGAAAAGAAGGCTGATTAGGAGGCGCAACGAGACATAATCGACCAGGCGATTGATTCGAGAGAGAAAATATGAGAAAGAAGAGTCGTCCTTTTTCTCTACTCTGGTTTCGTTCGGTTCAAATCGATGCGTGGAAGTGTTGGCAGTCGATGGAAATTGATGCGATCGTCTGGGGTTGCGAAGAACGATGAAGGAGCAAAATCAACTGTACGAGCGGGAAGCGGCGGGAGGTGGGAGGTCAACCTAAGGTCAGGCATGGCATGGCATGCACACGCACTCACACTTGCTTGCTAGGTGGGTGCGAGACATCGATTGGAGCACGAGGAGATGGTGCAACAGGGGTGCTGATGCTTGACTCTCTCTTTTAGCAATAGCGAAACAGTAAATCCGCTCGCACTGTATATCGGCCCCTGATATTGTGGCTCCGTATGGACTGACTGGCATATGAAAAGGCTTACAGTATCCCTGCATAATATCCACATAGCAGTGTTTAAAGCCCCTGATGATCCTGGCTAGACACTGTCTTTACCAGTGAATTTGTTCCTAGATCAGTACCGCCCGTTGAGTTAGTACCTGGGTCTTAATGGTTCTCAATTCAGGTACCGCAAACCATCAGCCGACTTCAGGTGAACACGAACAAGCGGTATCATGCAGAATCAACCAAGATGACTACTAATTTATGACTTGAGAGCATTAAGACGGTTACTAATTCAAGGTCCTGTGCATAGCATCTGCAGCATGCCGAGGATATCAAGACGAAGAGAGAGATAGCCCTATCACCAGCTACGGTGTCTTAACCTTTGAATCCATGTCCAGTAACAGCAACTCCAGCCAACCATAATACAGTCTAAACAATGGCACGAGTTTACATACCAGACTTGAGCAGACTCTGCAGAAAACGCTTTGTCTGCACCAGACGCGCGTCCCTCAATCCGAAACAAACTCCCGATGCAAGAAAAATACTTGCCTCGACATCGCCTCCCCTCCCCCCCTCCCCTCTCGAGGGCTCGATTATTAAGAAGTTTACCTCGTGAATGTATAGGTAGTATGCCGAATTCAGTGCGCTCAACTTTAACTTCGGCTTTTTATTATCGCTGATGCTTGGCCTGGCCAAAAACGCTGCTGTTTGGCTGCTATTGTTGGGGCGCGACCAATATCGAATATCGCCATTGGCGAATCACATTTCAATAATGTAACTTGACATGAACCTCGCTTATTTCTTGGCAAGGTTATTTCATACTTGATCCTGGTAACAAGCCTTTATTAGAACGAAGATATTCCTCAGTTCAACCGTTGTGGCATGATCGATACTTGACCCACTGCGGGAGCATCATGTTTCTCGTCTTTGTTCTCTTCAGCGATATGTGCTCGATATTTGACTGTAACGAAGCTCATTGGAGGGCTATATCGATTTGCCGAGTCTTTTGCCTCGCGTACATATCCGTTTCCAACTCATAAACTCCGGATGTGTCAGGCTTCTCTGCGCCTTGGGTAAGTTTACTGATGCTCTCGGAAATCCGGGTTTAGACAGCACCATTCTTTGCCTTCCGTGCTTATTGGAGTATTCGCTGTGTTGAACATCGGCGAGTTTGCTGCATGGACCATGCTGAAGGTTTCTATGGCAAGAATTGTGTCGTTGGAAACCGCAAGCAAATAACCGTGATAGCTAGGGAGAAACCGGAGGAGAATGCTCAGCGCTCGCATGCCTGGTTATCATATAGTAATTACTGTAGCACATAGACGATATCCAGGCCACCAATGTCAATAACCCAATGGTTCGTGTTGCTCCAATACTGTCACAGGAATAAAACTAGACATCTGGTGATCCCTTGCATTGTAGGTGGTTGGCCTCTTTAGGGTAACACCCGCCGGGTCCTTAACATCAAGGACGCGAACTTGATGCTCCTCACTTCAGTAGTTCAGAGCAGCAGATGTCTCGGGAAAGCAACCGAGAATAGGGACCATAAACATCTTGCTGGTAGAGGGACTCGATACTGTGCCAAGGCGGCGAATCTGTAATTGACTTGGTCAAGATGTCAGTATAAACAAGGCGAATGTTGCTGGATAAAACCAGCCAACAAGAGGCATCGCTGATGATCTCCCGAAAGATCTTTAAGTTTGGATTTCCAATAAAGAGACTCTTTCCCAAGACAGAAGCATAAGGTTAGAAATAACCAAAACCCCGAGTAATCGATTGCGAAACACATAAATAACTTGACAACTGTGTGTTTGGACGTGGTAGGACTGGCGAGCTGAAGATTATCATCAACTAGCAGCTGACGTGAGTACAAGGGATTCAAGGTGCCATTACCTACCTACCTTAGATTACTAGGTTGGACGTTGGTTTGGTGACTGAGCTACAAAGCCCGCCCATTGTTGGCGTTGTCCGTATATTTCACCATAGCAAGATGCAGTCAGAATGGCGGGCCATGAGATCTTACTTTTGACTCGCCTGGGACTGACTAGCTCAGGCCATAGCGGGTGAGAGGCAGCGGACAAGACCGACTTAACTACGAATGCCCTGCGCCCCATCGTCAATGTCTCCAAGTCTCCAATACTCTAACCAGCCAGCCCCCAGACAGTTGTCGGCTCGTTCCAGCCAATTTCAACTTGCCAAGATGGGACCGGCTATTTTTAGAAAGTTTGCTCTGTGGCAGATACTTTGAAGGTCGAGATTCGGACAAAGACTAACCCAGTTGGTCGGTTCAGCCAAGTGCCCAGCAACAAGGGAGGTTGTCCCCAGATTGGGCTCACAGCAACCATCTGAATGTCACTGCCATTGACTCTTCCTAAGAGATACATAGCGGATAGCGAGAAAGAGAGGGGGAGTAACTCAAACACATGCTTCTTTTTGGAAAACGGAGCCCAAATTGATTGTTGTGCGCTGGCGGTCAGCACCAAGCACCAATGTAGCAATCCACGACATGGTTCAATCTGACTGCTTACGGGACGGGACCTGGCGAACTACCACGGCCTAAGTCGTGCAGGTGAGCGGGCTTGCACAAGGCGTCCCAGTAGGCTAAGCGGCTGAGGTCAAAGGGAAAGGATCGTAAGCCAACAGGGCTGGGTGCGGGTACTCCCAACCCAAACGTGACGGCTTACTGGCTTGAGAAACCAGGCTGTAAAGCTCGGGCTTTTGGGGGGAAATTAGGGACCATTGCCTGTACCGTAGAACGATGCGCAGGGCATGTGGCGGGAGAAAGGGGATGGCGATCTTCCGGCAAGTCGGCGCTTGGAGGGAAAAGGGGAGCCGAATGCTATTTATTAATGTGCTTCTGGAAGTTTGCGTTTGTCACTCACAGAAGCTGCTAAACTGCATGCTGAAACAGCAGAGTACTGTGCAACACAGTTAGCACTGAGCAAGCGGTAAGCGCCAGGTCCGAGCATCAAAATCCGAGAATGCGCAGCTTACTACGTGTAGTAGGTATCGGGCATCTCCTGTGAACGGCATGGTACGTACATAAATGGACAACAATGCAAAGTGTCAGGGGTTCCTTAGCGGTCTCCATACTCAATTCATGGAACTTAGCCCCAGCTTAAACTGTAAGACGGAGTGGAAAAAAGAAGTGCCGGGTGAACGGTGAGCAGAGAGTATTATGCTACTGGTGGCTGAAGCCCTCGCCGTCAGAATTGTAGGAATACCAAGGCATCTTCTCAGCCCTGATATGTTGCTGGTGGGTTTAATGCTGACGAGCTGATCGAACGGCGCCGTAGGTAAGTTCCACATATAGTGTAGGTAGATTGCAGTTCCGGTGTGATATGAAGGTAGTTTGCAGCCGCAAGCCTCTATCTAGGTGATCTGTCATGGCCACTGATAGGGATGCTTTAACGTGCAGAAAGCCAGTATGTAAACTTTGGCGGGATGCCCGTCCCAACGCTCAGCCAACATTAGGCGTATGACTTGTGTTTCCAACGTCGTGGGATTCCCTATCAGAGACTTCCCAGTGCATTGCAATGCACACTGGAGTGAGATTCTCGTTTCTTAGAGGGCGGGTATCTGACTCTGGACAAGGATGGCAGCTGGAGATGGGATGGATCCTCACCCCCAAGTCGCAAGTTATGGCGGAGTGGAGTGGCTCAGCAAGCTTAGCGCGAGATGAGTCCCCTATTCTTACCTCTCTTTCTCAAGCTGTGAGCCCAGTCGTGGAGCAAAACGAGATTCGTTCCCAGGGCCCTTCATCAAAACATTTTCTGAGAGGAGAGGAGAAAAAAAAATAAACCCTGCCACTAGCCTTCTTCTTTGCATTCATTATCCTGCTTCCCTCCTATCCTCAACTTCATCCTCTTTATCCTTCCCCCCCCGCTCCAACTATCACCATTCTTTTGAGGCTGGTGCCTCAGATTTCTTACTGTATCTGTTGATTGTTGCTGGGGCTAAGGTACTAGAGCTGCTAAGCTGGCACTGTTATTCAATAGGTGGCTGCCCGTGACCACCATTCGCATTTCCTTCCTCCTGTTTCAGCTCCTATCTCACTAGAGAAAAACTCAAAACACCATCTTCACTTCTTATCACCATCGCTCATCATTCACCCGACGCGCTTCGACTAGAATCCCAACAGTGCTGAGCGCCTACGGGAGCATACGTATTCATCATGGCGTACAATGGCCGTGATCAGGAGTATGGAGGACATGCTTTGCAGGACCTCCCTGCTGGTGGAAGCGTGAGTGCACATTCTTTGTCCGCTGCTTTAATTGCTGCACAACAAGATCTAACTATTTGTTCAGCAGTATCACCTCCCCCCCCGGGAGAACGACGAGGAGCAGGGCCGCGGCCTCTTGAACTCGGGTTACGAGCAAGATCGACTTGGAGCCCGCACTCCTCCCGACCGCCCCGTCTCTGCTTACAGTCTCACTGAGTCCTACGCCCCTGGAGCCTCGTCCACCATGCCTGGCCAGGGACCTACTGGATATGGTGATGGAGGCAGCTTCGGTCAGTTTGGCAACCTCGACGCCGCTGCCCCTTTCCCTCGCCCCGACTCTGCCTTCGACCCCGAAGACAGCTGGGTTGAGCGACAGCAGCAGCCTCAGATGGGTGGCGGCCTTGGCCGTTCAAAAACCCGAAAGATCAAGCTGGTTCAAGGTTCAGTTCTCAGCATTGATTACCCTGTGCCCAGTGCCATCAAGAATGCTGTCCAGCCTCAGTATCGCGACACCGAGAGTGGCACGGAGGAGTTCCATAAGATGCGATACACCGCTGCTACCTGTGATCCCAACGACTTTACACTCAAGAACGGCTACGATTTGCGACCTCGCATGTACAACCGACACACTGAGTTGCTGATTGCCATTACATACTATAACGAAGATAAAGTTCTGCTTGCCCGAACTCTGCACCACACTATGCAGAACATCCGCGATATTGTTAACTTGAAGAAGTCGACCTTCTGGAACAAGGGCGGCCCGGCTTGGCAAAAGATTGTTGTCTGCTTGGTTTTCGACGGTATTGACAAGGCCGACAAGAACACTCTCGACGTCCTTGCCACCGTCGGTGTGTACCAGGATGGTGTAATTAAGAAGGATGTTGACGGTAAGGAGACCGTTGCTCACATCTTCGAATACACCACCCAACTTTCCGTCACCCCCAACCAGCAGCTTATTCGACCCACAAATGAAGGCTCCCAGAACTTGCCACCAGTTCAGATGATCTTCTGTTTGAAGCAGAAGAACACAAAGAAAATCAACTCGCATCGATGGCTCTTCAACGCCTTCGGTCGTATCCTCAATCCCGAGGTGTGTATCCTGCTCGATGCGGGTACCAAGCCCAGTCCTCGATCTCTTCTCGCTCTTTGGGAGGGTTTCTACAACGACAAGGACCTTGGAGGTGCTTGTGGTGAAATTCACGCCATGTTGGGTAAGGGCGGCAAGAAGCTGTTCAACCCCCTCGTTGCCGTCCAGAACTTCGAGTACAAGATTTCCAACATTCTCGACAAGCCTCTCGAGTCTTCTTTCGGTTATGTCTCTGTGTTGCCTGGTGCCTTCTCGGCTTACCGATTCCGTGCCATTATGGGTCGTCCTCTGGAGCAATATTTCCATGGTGATCATACCTTGTCTAAGATGCTTGGTAAGAAGGGTATCGATGGTATGAATATTTTCAAGAAGAATATGTTCTTGGCCGAGGATCGTATTCTGTGTTTCGAGCTGGTCGCAAAGGCCGGCCAGAAGTGGCACTTGTCTTATATCAAGGCAGCTAAGGGTGAAACTGATGTGCCTGAAGGTGCTGCTGAATTCATCAGTCAACGTCGTCGATGGCTCAACGGTTCGTTCGCTGCCACGCTGTACTCGCTGATGCACTTCGGTCGTATGTACAAATCGGGTCATAACATCATCCGCATGTTCTTCCTTCACATTCAGCTCATCTACACGACTCTCAACACACTCTTCGCTTGGTTCTCTCTCGGTTCTTACTGGCTTACTACATCCGTTATCATGGATCTTGTTGGTACTCCCAATGCGACATCTGGCTATCACGCCTGGCCATTTGGAGACACAGGCACTCCCGTTGTCAACGCCTTGCTTCAATACCTCTACTTGGCCTTCGTCATGCTTCAGTTCATTCTGGCTCTGGGTAACCGACCTAAGGGTTCCAAGTTCACGTATATCGCTTCGTTCATGGTCTTCAGTCTCATTCAGGGTTACATCCTGGTTCTCTCAGCCTACCTGGTCGTCCGTGCCTTTGACACGCCCATCGGAGACCAGATCTCATTTGCCTCAACCGACGCTTTCCTTAACAGTTTCTTTGGCGGTTCAAGCGCTGGAGGTGTCATTCTCGTTGCCCTTATTACCATTTACGGCTTGAACTTTGTCGCCTCATTCATGTATCTCGACCCTTGGCACATGTTCCACTCTTTCCCTTACTACCTGCTTCTCATGTCAACTTACATCAACATTCTCATGGTTTACGCCTTCAACAATTGGCATGATGTTTCCTGGGGTACCAAGGGTTCCGACAAGGCTGAGGCACTTCCCTCTGCTCACGTCACCAAGGGAGAGAAGAACGAGGTTGTTGTCGAGGAAGTTGAGAAGGAACAGGAGGACATCGACAGTCAGTTCGAGCAGACTGTTCGCCGAGCTCTTGCGCCCTTCAAGGAGGAGGAAGAGATCGAGAAGGCCGATGTTGAAGATGGTTACAAGTCTTTCCGAACCGGTCTCGTTGTCAGCTGGCTGTTTGGAAACATTCTCCTCATTGTCTGCATTACTAGCGACAAGTTTGATAACCTCGGATGGGGTGTAAGTTTTCCAGTACCCCTGAGTTATATGATTCGTACTAATTTTCATCATAGGAACCTGCCACAGACCGAAAGGCGCATTACTTCCAGTTCCTTCTGTACGCTACTGCCGTGCTCTCGCTTGTTCGTTTTGCCGGCTTCTTGTGGTTCCTGGGCAGGACTGGTATCATGTGCTGTTTCTCGAGACGATAAGCATCGTGTGTATCTGCGCATGTTGCATTCGACGCTCGCACTTTTTCTGGTGAGGCCACCTGCGGGAAATCATTGGCTCTTGTCACAGTAGACAAACTGGAATTTTGTATCGGATACCTTTGTTATGTAACGTACGTTGGGTTTGACTATTTAATGGAGGGACATCAACAAAAGAAGACATTGGAAGTGAGGGTATCCAGGAAGGACCTGGATACGAGAAATGCATTCTCTATTTAGTCTTTTTCAGATTGGCATCTGCCCCTGGGGGTTTATGACGCATTTGAATGATATGATTTTTTTCAACCTATGTTTGCCTATACTCCGTACTTAGTTTTCTCTTTATCAGTACCTGCCTAGGCAAGGTACTTACCTACGTACTATGAAGGTTTGTTGGTGTCTTACTATCTGGAGAATGCGTCATTCAGCTGGCACCGCCTAAACTTCGGTGGGGTTCAGGGATTAGGCTTGTGGCTGCCTTACGCTGCGTTATCTTATCAAGCATCATCACCTTTTCTACTAAGCACGCCCAGACCCTCCTCTCAACCAGTCCAAGGCATTCACAAGTAATACCTTAGCTTTTGCAACGCTACTTGTTCCACAATATCCTATGACTATACCTGCTTGCTTACTACTGAGGTTTAGCAGCTTTCTCTTGTTCTCCTGTCAGCGGTCTCTAACGGCTCATACGACACAGCCCACCTTTGGGCCCCCAGGTCCGCGATGTTGAAGATATGGTCGATGGTGGGTTGCCTGTCAGTAGTAACTTTTCAGTTAGCCACTGACGCTATTGTGTAGAAAAAAGAGCAGAAGGAGGCGGAGAACGCTGAAGGCCAAGCTACGGGCGGCAAGAAGAAGAAGGTGACTGCAGCTCAGTTACGCGTGCAAAAGGGTATGTTTCATTCCACCCCGTCCCTCTTGTCAAGCGGTATATTTTTAGAGATGGAGAAGCTGAAACGGACGACGATAGATCTTTCAGAACTTTCTCTCGGATCGACAATGAAGACAGAGTTCCCCGACCCCGACGACATCCTCAACTTTGTGCTTACGATCGACCCTGATGAGGGCATGTACCGAGGCGGCCGCTTTACTTTCGACTTCACCATAAACCAGAACTTTCCCCACGAGCCTCCCAAGGTTCGATGCAGAGAGAAGATTTATCATCCCAACATTGATCTAGAGGGAAAAGTGTGCCTGAACATTTTGCGGGAGGACTGGAAGCCTGTTCTGAACTTGAACGCTGTGATTGTTGGCCTACAGGTATGGGACACGGAAGCAGAAACGCCGTCTTTTATGTCTGGAGCGTAAAACGGCGAACCAGAGATGAATTGTGAGCTTAGTGACTGACATGACTGCAGTTCCTCTTCCTCGAACCAAACGCATCGGACCCGCTCAACAAGGAGGCAGCTGAGGATCTACGAAACAACCGAGAGGGATTCAAGCGAAATGTGAGGACTGCTATG
The DNA here is from genome assembly GCA_012932025.1 of Fusarium austroafricanum. Lineage (NCBI taxonomy): Eukaryota > Fungi > Ascomycota > Sordariomycetes > Hypocreales > Nectriaceae > Fusarium > Fusarium austroafricanum. Next base: position 89,522 of record JAADJG010000671.1, on the reverse strand, counting down.
GGAGGCGGAGTGGTTAAGGGCGTGACATACGACAGAGTTCTCAAATAGAAAGGGCATGCGACGAATGTCAAAGACCTCTTTGAGATGATATTGAAATCTTGGGATGATAGATGGACTTAATGGGTGTTTGAGGCATCATCAGGCTTATGAGAACAAAGAGCATCGCGTGGCGTCTTATGAATCCATGATCTAGAAACAGGTATTTACTTGTGATCATACCTGGTTGATCTCTGCTGTGTCCTCGCTGCTAAGATCCTGGCCTATTTGCTGTAGGAACACTGCCTTTTATTAATTCATGAGTCGATCTTCCTTGATGAATCATGCGCGAGCAGCATCGGTCGGCTCATTATTATTGTTCGAGAAGACCGGAAGCAATTTACCACTTGCTGATATAGCCTTGATGGCAGGTTTTGGCCAAAGCATGGTTCTTCAATTTGATATGGCCCTCCACCTCTCTGATGTTTCATCCACGGCTGTCGCAAGCTATACTGAAACTGCGAACAAAATGAAGCGCCTCACCGACGCCGTGGCTACCTACGGACTAGGTAACCAAGAAGACATACTAGTTTGGATGGAAAATGATCTCAAAGCCTCCATAGGTAGATATCTATTCCAAACGAATATCGAGTCAACCGGTAGAGGCATCCCTCATGACAAGGCTGAGACGTCAGATTTATATATAAGCTTGAGCAAGATTGAGGTGGGGTTTATGATTCTTTTAGGGCCCACAACCTTTACAGCGTCTAAAGATATTTAGCTGCCCTGCCTTAACTGCCTAGGAGGTAATATTAATAGCAAGATAAACCGAGAGTGGCATTCTAGTAGAGAGCATATTGCAGAGCCCAGAGCCTCAATATGCTAAGAATTTGGAGCTCGGAGAAAGTGGAGTTTTGAAGTTAACTCGAGCCAGATCTGGACCATCCGGGTCGAGTCTGGCGTCCCGATCGGAGTACGTACGTAGTATGTGATAACAGATAACGGCCGAGTGCGGTGCAGCTGCCGTTGCCGCTCGTGGATATGGGGACATGATGTTGAATTCGGTAGAGCCCTATTGGACAAAGCGCCCTGAATCGGCCGTGATACGTTTGTGTCAGACGATATGCGGCTTAATTCTTCCAAGGCGGGGAAGCTAGCAATCTCCGGAGCAGAAGGGCCCATTCTTTTTGAGGGCTACCCCGTCAAAGCTCCAAGTTGGGATAGCTTGAGAAGGAGTGGGCGAGAGCCGTGGTCGTTCTTTGCCACGCAATTGAGATCAATTGAAGGTTATTCACATTAAAGAAGTTGTTCGAGAGCTGAGATAGAGTGGAAAAAGGGTAGTTGTGTTCATATTTACTGCTTATATTCTATCAACCTGGGTGCCATTCTTCTGGCGGTCAGATATCTATGAAACTGGTCACTGAAAGCACACACACGAACTCTGGTGGTTGGATAATATCAAGTCGCCGCCAATTGGCCGAAACCTACGTGACTCAAGGTGAGATATCCTTGCCATTGTCCCAGAGCTCTCCAGGTCAATGTCGACGGTACACATTCCCCCTCACTTCGATGCGCTCTCAGTCAAGTCGCCTCTACCCACCAGCCCCAGACCTATTCCCCGCTGCTCAGCGTAGGAGACCCCACCTCACAGTACAAGCCGAAATCGGTCAATGAGCCCCCCCTCCAAGCGACATCCTTCCTTTGAGGAGAAAATTAGTGACAGCTTAAACCTACTTAACCTTTGCTCTCGCCATTGCCGCTCTCACTTTTTCTTCCCCTTCATCCTCTCTTCAGACACTCTCCCCTCAGTCCACCAGCCCCCCCTCACATTTCACCATGGCTTCTCGCAACTTCTCAAAGGCCCTCCGTGGCCCTGCTCGCCAGCTGGCTTCTGCTCCCCGTGTCCAGCAGCGAACTTTTGTTGCTGCTGCTCGCTCTGCTGTTCGCGTGGGTGCTGTTGCCCGACCTGTCGCTACTGGCCCTGTCCAACAGCAGGTCCGTGGCGTCAAGACCATTGACTTTGCTGGTCACAAGGAGGACGTCTATGGTAAGTTCCTCGCTCTGACTAGATCTTTCAGCCCAATTGGACAATCAATGCTGACTCGCAGCTCACAGAGCGTGCCGACTGGCCCCAGGAGAAGCTCCTTGAGTACTTCAAGAACGACACTCTGGCCCTTATCGGCTACGGCTCTCAGGGTCACGGCCAGGGTCTTAACCTCCGTGACAACGGCCTTAACGTCATCATTGGTGTCCGAAAGAACGGAAAGTCCTGGAAGGATGCTGAGCAGGACGGCTGGGTTGCTGGCAAGAACCTGTTTGACGTTGATGAGGCCATCTCTCGTGGTACCATCGTCATGAACCTTCTCTCTGATGCTGCCCAGTCTGAGACTTGGCCCGCCATCAAGCCTCAGCTCGTCGAGGGCAAGGTAAGCAACAACCGTCGCACGGTACCAGTGAATATATAACTAACGTGTACGCCTTACAGACCCTATACTTCTCTCACGGTTTCTCCCCCGTCTTCAAGGACCTCACCAACGTCGAGGTTCCCTCCAACATCGACGTTATCCTCTGCGCCCCCAAGGGCTCTGGCCGAACCGTCCGATCCCTCTTCCGTGAGGGCCGTGGTATCAACTCCTCATTTGCCGTCTACCAAGACGTCACTGGCAAGGCCGAGGAGAAGGCTATTGCCCTCGGTGTCGCCATCGGCTCCGGTTACCTCTACAAGACCACCTTCGAGAAGGAGGTTTACTCTGATCTCTACGGTGAGCGTGGCTGCCTCATGGGTGGTATCCACGGTATGTTCCTCGCTCAGTACGAGGTCCTCCGTGAACGTGGCCACAGCCCCAGCGAGGCCTTCAACGAGACCGTTGAGGAGGCCACTCAGTCCCTCTACCCTCTCATCGGTGCCAACGGCATGGACTGGATGTACGAGGCTTGCTCCACCACCGCCCGCCGTGGTGCCATTGACTGGAGCCCCCGCTTCAAGGATGCCCTGAAGCCCGTCTTCAACTCTCTCTACGACTCCGTCAAGGATGGCTCTGAGACTAAGCGATCCCTGGAGTACAACAGCCAAAAGGACTACCGTGAGAAGTACGAGGCTGAGATGCAAGAGATCCGTGATCTCGAGATCTGGCGCGCCGGCAAGGCTGTCCGTGCCCTCCGACCCGAGAACCAGAAGTAAGCAGATAATAATGATGATTTGTGAGTGGGAGATGGATATGGGATGCCTGGGAAACGGCTTTATGAAAACATGAACTTTTCTGTCTGTACTTTTACAAATTTCCTGGGCTCGGTGGGGGATCTAAGCTGATCCAAAAGTTGATATCAGGCTCGCAGCCAAAACGAATACCATTTTTGATTTTACGTTAAACATACACGATATCTTCCATTTTCCAGTGAATCTAGTGAATCCATTCAATTGGTTCTTTTCCATTCTATTGTTGTCATTTATCGATCTTTTGTTGCCTGGGCACGCCTTAAACATGACATGCAGCATGTAGTATCTGCTGGTGGAGAAGTTGTATCCATACCAAAACAGGCAGTTGAGAGCGGCCGACAACCGAAGAATTCTTGCTACATAAAAGCTCCAACGGGACCACTTCATTTATATACATGTCCTCCATCCTATAGTTTTACGCCTTCAATTCGAGCACTTTTACTTGTCATTATTACCCCATCATGTCTGACCTATCGACAACCCCCCCGCTCACTCGCGAGTCAGTGATTGAAGCCCACAAGCTCATCAGTCCTTACGTCCACTATACGCCTGTCCTGACAAACCGGTAAGCCCTTGCTGCCTTCAACCTAGATAGAAGAATCAAGTTGCTTCTTACATCTCAAGTACTATCACGGAATTGGCTTCAACACCTCGCACAGCTGAAGAACTTGAAGGAACTCGCTATGCTGGCCGAACCCCGGCCCAACCGGTGCTAAGGCTCTGGTTCAAATGCGAGAATATGCAACGCATTGGGGCCTTCAAAGCACGAGGTGCTTTTCATGCTATTGAGAGGCTAAAGCAAGAGCCTGGATGGTTGGAGCGAGGGGGCAAGGAGAAGGGTGTTGTGACGCATAGTTCTGGTAGGAGACCCTGATCGCGTCCTATTCAGAAATAGTAGCTAAAAAGTGTTATAGGAAACCACGCTCAAGCACTTGCCCTCGCTGCTCGCGAGAGTGGTATCAAAGCCCATATCGTTATGCCTGAGATCTCCAATCCCAAGAAGATCGCTGGTACGAAAGGCTACGGCGCCCGTGTCATCTTCAGCGGTAGCACGTCGACTGAGCGTGAAGCAATGGCCGCGAAAGTTATCGCTGAGACGGGAGCTCGACTTGTACCCCCCTATGATCACCCGGACATCTTACTCGGCCAAGGCACAATTGGGCTGGAGTTCCAGAAGCAAGTTGCTGAGCTGATGACCGTCAATGCTGTCGTCGACGGTGAAAGGAAGCTGTTCCGAGCACCAGTAACTGGGAGGGACAATGAGACATTGAGAGCCAAGAAGGAGAAGCCTGGCTTAGATGCTATTATGACACCGTGTGGTGGCGGTGGTATGCTCTCGGGTGTTGCTCTAAGCTGTGAGGGCACTGGAATCCGTGTCTTTGGTTCGGAGCCATCCTTCGAGGGCGCTGATGATGCCAAGAGGGGATTCGAGTCAGGTACACGAATCACGGCTGTCAAGTCTCTTACCGTGGCCGATGGATTACGCACTCCCGTAGGTGAGCACCCCTGGTCAATAATTTACGGTCGTCGATTGGTATCAGGCATGTATAGCGTCACAGAAGATGAGATTCTGGCGGCCATGAAGTTGGTGTTTGAGCGGTTCAAGCTGGTTGTGGAGCCCAGTGCTTGTGTTCCCTTGGCGGTGGCACTGTTTGACGAGGATTTTAGATCTATGGTGGAGAAGGAGGCTGGCAAAGACGGCTGGGACCTTGGACTGGTGTTTAGCGGCGGCAATATTGGTCTTGATGCTGTTGGTAAACTCTTTGAATGTAGTAAGTAGGGTATCTGTATTGTAACAGAAATAAAGTCGTGGATATATATTGTGATTGTATGCATTCTTATCTACTTAATTATATGTGGAGATGACTGGCAATTCCATAGCGAAAACTTGTCACGCACCATTTTCATGCCTTTGGCCGAGGTCCTTACTGAGCCAGCGCCCTATCCATAGTCTTCCTCCATTTCGTGGCATTCTTTCTTAGCAGGATGATGCTGACATAACTGATGATTAGACAAGATATGCAGAGGATTGTAAAGACCCATCCTACATTGATGGCATTGATCCATGGAGCAGCAACAATGGCACCAATACAGCTGAGCGTGTTGCGAACAAAGTTGTTAATAGCAACACCAGAGGAACTACGCTTACGTATTAACTCTGTAAGCATAGTGGTCGCAACGGACTAGAAGAGAGATTGTTAGCTGAAGAAACTTTTGAAGAGAGGACAGTATCTTACAAAGACGAGCATGGATGAGATTCCAAAGAAGAACAGGGCAATGCATGGTACCACGGGATGTAAACCGTAACGAAGCACCCAGCCAAACATCAGTAGAGCTAGTGGATAAATGGTCGTCATCACCCAAGCATTCTCTCTCATACGGTCCTCGGGGAGATATATCAGCTTCCCGTTCTCATCGTAGCGACCAGCTTTGCGTGCCTCTCTGGCCATGATCTTGTCAATCCAGCGGCCACCAAACAGCGATCCGACGATGTATCCTAGCCCAGAGGGGATGTACATGAGACCGATGGAAAGTTGACCAAAGTTATACGGGTCACGAGAAAACTTTTGCTGGATGGCAATATTGACCACGTAGAGAGATCCGAAGGCAATGGCGGCGAGAAGGACAGTGATGAGGACAGGTGGAAATCGCAGGTAGAGAAGGACTCCGAGAGGATCAACGAGAAACCGTCGGGCAGACTCCGCCAGATTCTTGGTCTTGACTTTGGCTGAGTCCATTGTACGCATTCGACTGAGTTCCTGATTCTCTGCAGTTGGTAATGCAGCTTCAGGTTTGCGTTGTAACGTCTCAGGGAGCAAGAAGAGAATCAGGAGAAGAACGACTAGGCCGTAGATGGCGAGAAACCACATGGTAGCCTGCCAGCCAATTTCCTGAGTCAACGCACCACCAACAATAGGGGCGATCAGAGGTCCCAATAAGGGGCCAAGGTAGAAGATGCTCATGGCCCTCCCGCGCTCGAAAACCTCAAATAGGTCAGCAATAGAGCCCGCCCCTGTTGAGTGGGCACTCGCAGAGGCGCCACCAGCGCACATACGGAAGACGATAAGCATGGTGATATTCTTGCTGATGGCGGAGAGAACGGAGAAAACAACGAAGAGGGTGAATGAGATGAGGTATATGGAGCGACGACCAAATTCTTCAGAGAAGGAGGACCACCATAATGGGAAGATGGCCATGGAGATCATGTACAAGGCGACTGAGAGGTTGGTGACTGTCTCGGAAGTATTGAACTCTTTGACCAACACAGGAAGGGCAGCTATCCAGATTAGCGATGAATACACTTTATACTTTCAGAAGGACTTACGATATACAATAGTCGAGCCTAGAGGTGCAGCGGCCGTAGCCAATGCAACAATACCAGTTAGACACCATTTTGTTGAGTTCTTGTAATCAGGAGGATACGCAATCTCAGGAACCAGCGTAAATCTACCAAAAAGGCCACGTCTCTCTGATCTAGGGACAACAGAAAGAGCCCTCGACCGGGCAGACGATGCTCTAGACTGAGCTCGTTTGGCAGAACGTCGAGTATATATATGGCCTAGGGGTTCACCCAGCACGACTGGCTCAATGGTATCTTGAACATCATGCTCCGATTTAGTGGAGATAGATCCAGCAATTCCAGGTCGTTGAGCTTCCCCGTCTCGCTCGATATTGATCTTTTCATCATCAATCTCCTGCTCTTTGTCTTGCTCACGTGCAGGTTTCATGGTTACGACCGTTGATGCCAGCCGCCTCCGGAGATGTGGAGACGCTTCGGCCGAAACGGCGCCGTAATTCGGAGCGGAGAACAGACGGAAAGGTTCTTAGAGATGAATTCAGAGATGAATTCAAGATATAATACAGAGCAACGATCTAGGCAAAAACATCCATGTACATTGTAAGAGAGAAAACAAAGACAAGGACTCATCAATGACCAGGGGTGGTTACGTGCGGAAGAATGATTCCGCTGCAGAGATGAATAATAAGAGATTTGACTGTCCAGGTGCCACAAGCAATGCCGACTTTTGCGAGGAGAGGCAAACTATTCTGGTTCCGGCCCTGAAGATGACCAATAATGCTACTATCTCCAGCAACTGTCCTCGGTTGACCAGACTGAAGAGGGGGACGCCGAAGACCGTGCCGAAAATAAGTATGGGGATTGTGGGGGTTAGCACGGAGATAGGAGCTTGTAATGTTACTTATGTGGGACTGGTTGTTGTACTTGGCGATATGCAGACATTGTTTTCTTGTGATAGGTATCAGATTCAAGACGAGGTAAAATGTATGTGGTCGGTTAGTAGAGTTGAGACGTTTTTATCAACACTCTTGATATACCTGAAGTCTAGTCCAGTCCAGTCCTAGCAACTGACTGACTAGGTGGTGCAATTCAGCTGATATTGACACAGAAATTACATGTGTTAACCAGTACGCCCTTTCAACTATACCAAAGAGATACGATATGGTAGTAGCGTCCAGCCTGTAAGTCTGAGGGTCCTAGCAGGGCAATTAATTGGTTGCTAGAGTCACCGACACGGCCGAGATAAGTAGCTAATTGAAGTAGTATGAATAACTACCTAGTTAATAGTGCTAATAACTGTATGATGTTTGATATAATGGAAGCTTGCCTCCAGTTGCCCTCTTCTCTTTCAAAGTTGCAAAAGCTCAGGATGACTGATCTGGGAAGATAACTTGGCCGATATCGCAGGCTGGACCATTCTCCCTCGGGAACGATCCTACGAGCGACATCCTGATCTGAAAATAAAGAGATTTCTTGTCTCAATTGTTTTTGACAAAATGAAAGCCTAATTAACGATATGTTATTGATGTACAGTCGGCATTAAACTCTATCTACTTACTTACACCCAACCTCTAGTTAAATTGTAGACTATGTAACGACAGGTCCCTGAGGTCATTAAAATGGCGGGGTGCATACATCGGCGGGGCACAGAACCACTGTCTGTACCACAACCTCACCTGAGTCACTTCAACATCACGTCCGTTAACCCAATCCCCTCATAACCATCCCATAACTTCAGTCAAAGATGTCTCTCACAAATGCCTCGCCCGAGGCCGCTGCCAGTGCCGCAAAGACAGCATCTTTCACCCTCGCCACACTCCCAGCCTCGGAGCGCAACAATGCCCTCGAAGCCATCCATGCTGCCCTTACAGCCTCTAAGGATGAGATTCTCGCCGCCAACGCAAAGGATCTCGAGCTCGCGAGGAAGGCTGCTAATGAGGGCGGTCTCAGCCAGGCTCTTGTTTCGCGGTTGGATCTCGGAAAGAAGGGAAAGTGGGAGGACATGCTTAAGGGAATATTGGATGTGAGGGATCTAGATGACCCAGGTACTTCACCCGTGTTAACACTGTAAGACTACCTAGTCAGCTAACGATACTCCAGTTGGCCAGATTCAGATGAGGACAAAACTTGATGACAATCTCATCATGGAGCGTGTTTCATGCCCCATTGGTGTCCTTCTCATCATCTTCGAGGCCCGCCCCGAAGTCATCGCCAACATTGCTTCCCTCGCTATCAAGTCAGGTAACGCTGCTATTCTCAAGGGTAACCGCACCGCCGCCACTTTTCTTAACAGATTTGACTAAATACTCACTCCTTTGTAGGTGGGAAGGAGTCGACAGAGTCCTTCGTCGCTATCTCAAAGGTCATCTCATCAGCTCTCGAGACTACAAAAGTCCCCAACTCTGCCATTCAGCTCGTCACAACTCGCGATGTCATTTCTCAGCTTCTCGCTCAGGACCGCTACATTGATCTTGTCATTCCTCGCGGCTCAAATGAGCTTGTTCGTTACATCAAGGAGTCCACCAAGATTCCCGTCCTCGGTCACGCTGATGGTCTATGTCATATCTACCTGACCGCTTCTGCCGACAAGGATAAGGCCATCACTGCTATCGTGGATTCCAAGACAAGCTACCCCGCCGCCTGCAATGCTGCCGAGACCCTCCTCGTTCAGGAATCTGCTCTCAACACTGTCTTCCCTGGCGTGGCTTCCGCTCTCGCTGCCAAGGGTGTTTCTCTTCGTGTCGACGAGCCCAGCAAGGCTGCCATTGCCTCTCTTTCACTCGATGGGGTCCAAGATGCCACTCCGCAAGACTATGACACTGAGCATCTCTCCCTCACTATTGGTGTCAAGACTGTTTCCTCCATCGATGAGGCCATCACCCACATCAACACCCACGGTTCTCACCACACCGACGCTATTATGACCTCGGATTCTGTTGAGGCTGAGCGTTTCATGAACGAAGTCGACTCAGCTGGTGTTTACTGGAATGCTGCTACCCGCCTTGCCGACGGCATGCGTTACGGCTTCGGCACCGAAGTCGGTATCAGTACAAACAAGATTCACTCCCGTGGCCCCGTTGGTCTTGATGGTCTCACCATCTACAAGTACAAGATCAGGGGCGACTACCAGGCAACAGCTGACTATGGAGACGGCGATGGCAAGAAGCCCTGGAAGCATGAGAAGCTGTCTCTCTAGGCGATTGAAAATAGTGGACAGCATACAACGAAGGCGTTGGGTATAAAAGTTTATCAGCTATCTAAGTAGTGGGCTATTTGAGTCACAGTTTCAACACATTCATAGCAAGCTCCTTTGGGCTACAGTATTTGTCCCATTATTCTATGTCATGTCAACATTGACCAAATAACAAAAAATGTCTCTTCATCTAGCTTCACAAAAGGTATACCGATTAACCCCCAGAAGCATGTTTTTTTTTTTTAATAGCCAGCCGGCGCGCCAATGTCCCCAGATTAGCAATTCTCAAGTACATCACAGTGAGCTGTTCTCGTATTGTTTGATCAGTTCGTCAAGCTTGGTGCCCTCAGACTTGAAATCCAGGGGAGTGACGGTCATCACTTGGTATCGTATCCTTGCAAAGGCATGTTAGCATTCATCTGATCAAGAATACGCTCGCGCAGCTTACCTCTGAGCTTCACCAAAGTTATCCATCTTCGCCCTGCATCGGAATGTGAACTTCTTGCAGTTAGCCTCCTCAAATGCGGCCATGAACTTGTTGTCATCATTCTCCTTGAGCTCCATCATCTCATCAGCAGTTCGTCCCACGATCTGTCGACCAGAATCGTCAAAACAGCTTAGCCATTGGTGGCTGGTGTGATCCGCAACGTTCAGAGAGAGGATATATCGGTATTCTGGTTTATCGTGAGAGATAGCACACTTCTCACAGTGCCAAGTACCATCAGGCATCTGTGTGACCTTCTTGTTGCAGCCCTGAGATAGACAAGCGGGGTAACAGAAGTTCTCCTGCTTGACAAAGACAATCGTCGCCTTGATCGTATAGTAAGCCTGGTCGTCCATACCAAGGTTTTCATCCTTGACCTGGGAAATGGTCTTGAGATCTTCCTTCCGTCCAGTAGCATTGCCCATGGAGGCCATGTTCTGGTGTGTAGCGAACGTATCATTTCGGCCAGCAGAGTCGTACCAGCCCTTGAGCCTGTGAGCATCCGGAATATCGGGATCGATGGTCATTGTACCGGAAGAGAGGAGACTGAGACTCTTGCCACCGAAATCTGACACCTTGGTGCCCTTGAAAGCCACCACAGACTCGGGAGGGGCGTCAAAAGAGTTGGCTGACTTGCCCCAGATAGTAACACGGACTGAGAAGCCAGTATCATCCACCAGGGTCAACTCTCGCTTTTGGAAGGGTCGCCCGTCCTTCTTAGATGTGATATCACCAACCTCGCCAACCTCCTTCAACACACCAATGATATCGACAGTGTTGTCCTTCTCTACGCTCTGGAGTTCCTGGATGGAACAGAAGTTGAACCTTACTTGGGGAACATTGGTTTGATCCTCTGCCTTCTCAATGACAGTGTCGCGTTCGAAGGTCAGTTCGTAGTCGTTGGGAAGGTTGGAGAATTGTTTCTTGGCCAGTGCTACTCGGCAGGGGGTGGAAATGTAGTAGACAGAGCCTTCCTGCAGGCGGTCGTAGAAAGCATCACATTGGTCGTTGAAGCCAGTGGCCTTGATCTCACCACTCTCGTCAAGCAGGTTGACACTGAAAAGTTTTCCTTCACCAGTGGCCTTGTGCCATGTCTTGATGTCTGATTTGGAGGTAACTCGAGCCTTGATAGTCCACTTGTGCGCAAAAGGTGATAGACCCTCGATAGGGTAGATGTTGCTACCAGCGTGCATGGCTGGTCGTGAGGGCATGGATTGCTGTGGTTGCTGAAATTGTTCAGGCTGCGTCTTTGATTCTTCCTTCTTGACACCATAGAAATCGCCGCCAGCAATGGCGCCCTCCTGTGCGGCTGGCTTCGAGTCGACAGCGTAGGGTTCGCCGATTTTTTCCTGGATGCCCAGAGATTCGATGACTTCGATGTCGAGAATGACAAGAATGCTACTGAATGTTAACAGGGTTCAAAAGGAAGGTGGATAGGTACATACTTCTTGCCCTTCAGGTTGTTGGGCGTATATTGCTTGATTCGGGCAATGCAACCACGAACCAGCTTGTTATCATGAACAACGTGGTTGGCTTGGGTAGCAAGCATAGTCTGGACGTAGTGCTGGCCATCGCTCATGACAAGTCGGAATCGATCCCCTCCTTGAGCCGATGGGGCCATCTGCTTAACTTGAAGGCATTGCAAGACAGGGACTGGGAAGAGCTTGCTGGCTTTGTCGGGATCGTTAAAGATCACGCTGGGAAAAGTAGTTAGCGGACAGCAACATAAAGCTTACAGCATGAGAACATACTCAAGGGCACCTTGCGATAGCGCTGAAGCTGCAGACATTGTTGCTGTGGTTTACGCTTCGTTTCGGGGAATCGTGTTGTTGAAGCGGAGCTTTGTTCTGTTGAAGAGGCGAGAACCGAGTGCGTCAATGAGAAGGTGCCTACAACGCGTTCAGCGCGTTCCACTCAACGCGCTGTAGCAAGAAATCGCGGGGTCGCGGCTTACGTAAAGGGGTACGCTACCTACAAATACCTAGGTACTATGTCAATAGTTGCCCAGCTACTACGGAACTCAGCTACCTTTCTATAGGCGCCATGGTAGACACATAGTGTTTCTCTATCGATACCTAGTAGGTAAGGTTAGTAGTGATAATCAGGTATCTTCCAGATCATCTATGGCCAACAAACGGCTTCCATCGCAGCGTACAACTACTGGGCCAAGAAAACACAGAAAATCAAGCACCGAGACTAAGATTTGCTTCATTTTATTGTAGCGTTAAACGGTCACCAGATCATGAATTATTGAGAGCTTGTGGTCCATTAAGTAAGCACCCGAAGTAAAAAAAACAATTGACGGGAGGTTGACGTTCTGCCGTTTCTTGTAAGTTGCCTAACTGCCAATGTGCGGGACAACTGTTAGGTAGACGTGAACAAGGCGAAATGTAATATGTGTTTATGGGCATGAATTGAGATATTCATCTACGCACAATATTTATCTCTTCATAGCTATTCTATCACCTGTTTCTTTCCATCTGAAAGGTCCAGATTTTGGATACAGAAGCTGTCCTCCTCTTTCCGACCCCCCAGGGAGTTACCCCTCCAACATGACGCAGGACCTTATACGTCAGGCTGCCCCTCCACAAGCAACAGGCCATCATCATCCCTCATTGTCTTTCAGCTCCCGAACAAATCACAACAAGTTAAAGAAGGAGACGACAGAATACGACAAACTACTCAAAATGGCCGACGCAGAGAACGCTACTCGCGCTCCAGAGAGCGACGCCCAGGAGACTCTTACAGCCAGCGACAACATCCAAGCTCCAACTCAAGCTGAAGATGGAGCTCATGTTGTAGGCGAGCATTGTGTTTCCGACAGACCAACCCGTATGTAGTTGCTCAAAACAATATCGCCGCAGGTGGTTAATAATTACAGCTTCTGGCCAGTCCTCGACTGGCGAGATCATTAAACTCAACGACGTTGATGTACGCGTGCCAACAAGCTCACCCAGCTCCATACTGACCCTCCCTTGTTTAGGTCTACATCTCGAAACCTACCGACTACCCCCATGCGCCCTCGCGACTCCTCCTTCTCTTGACCGGCGGTACGGGGATCAAGTCTACGAACAACCAGATCCAGGCCGATAAGTTCGCCTCAGAAGGTTACCTCGTCCTCATGCCCGACTTGTTCGCGGGCGACACAGCTCCCGGCGCAACAACCATCACAGACGACTCCACATCTATCCTTGAACAGTTCAAGCTGAAAGCTGTGGAGGTTACAAAGTCGTTCCTCATTGACATGTGGCTTGCCCGCGTCACAGATGAGAGGGTCATGCCCATTTTACACAAGATCATCGACGCCGCACGGGAGCAGTACTCTGATGTGATCAAGCAGGGCGATGGTATCTACGCGGCTGGATACTGTGTCGGCGCACGATTTGTTCTACTGCTTGCTAAGAAGACAAAGATTGCTGAGGGCGATGCGGGGAGTGGCAGTGTCAAGAGTGGACCTTTCATCAAGGCCGGTGCTCTGGCACATGCTGCTTCTGTTATTCCTGATGACTTCAAGGACATCAGTGTTCCTCTAAGCTTGGTTTGCGTCGAGAATGACCCCCTCTTCCCTGACAACGTAAGAATAGGTGGAGAAGATTGTTTGTCCGACGCCAACGTTGAGCACGAGGTCCAAGTCTATCCCGGAGTTCCACATGGTAAGCTTTTTCTTGAAGTTGTAGGTACATCAAAAGTTAACTAATGACTTCTCTAGGGTTCGCTGTTGTGGGCGAGTATCAGGACTCATCCATCAAGGATGCGCAAGCCACTGCGTATGACCAGATGCTCAACTGGCTGAAGGCTCATTAAGTATGAGATCGTACTTTTCTTTCACAAATGTGAGCGTGCAGACCGCCACATGGCGGTTTTTATTTTTGTGTATTTGGTTGAATGTATGCAAGCGAAGGAATACGTCCCGAGGCTGACGGAGACCAATGAAGAGAGGATTGAAGTTCACAATACACTGGTGAATTGACTGATATCCATGCTTCAATTTTGTGCTCCCCAATTGATCAAAGCGTATATGAAGGAATCCGCAGATCATCATGGACCAAGAATATAGTCGGCAGCTCGTCCTTCAAAATCAATATCTAGGAGATAGTGCATATAATTTTGCCCAGATTCTTAGCATCTTCCATATGCTGATGAGCCTCTTGGATCTTCTCCCACGGAAAGATCTCGCTCACGAAGATCTTAAGTTTACCAGATTCAAAGTCTGGGAGGTACTGCTCCAGTCGGTCCCGTAGCTCGCCCTGATACCTCTCATCTCGACTCCTTAAAGTACTGCCCTCGATGCGAAGTCGCTTATACAAGATCTGAGAAATGTCAGCATTGGGAACCTTGGAGCCACCCAGTGTTCCTAGAATAACGGTGCGTCCGTCACGCGCTGCAACATCCTGATTTTGTTGGAAGTAGCTTCCGCCAACAAAGTCGACAATGTAGTCAACACCCTTGCCTCCAGTAGCCTTCTTGATTTCTTCTGCCCAGTCTTGAGTCTTGTAGTTAAAGGCAGCTGTTGCGCCGAGTTTTGAAGTGATAAAGTCGAGCTTATCCTGAGATCCAGCTGTAGCATACACCTCAGAGGCGCCTGCGACACGTGACAGTTGAATACCGGCAACTGACACTCCAGAAGCACCAGCGTGCCACAAGATGGATTTGCCCTTCGTGAAGCCGAGCACAAGATGCAGCGCCTGTGTTGCAGTGATCCAAGCCTCCGGGATGCCAGCACAAGTGGTAAAGTCAATGGAGGCTGGCTTGTGCAGCAACATGCGAGTGCTAACAGCAATATACTCAGCATAGGCACCACCGTAAGCCAGTCCAAAGACTTCGTCGCCCTCTTTGAAAGCGCCATGGTCGCCAGGACCGAAGGATTCAATAATGCCACTGAATTCAACGCCTAGCGTCTTAGGTGCTTGAGGTGGGAGTGGATAAAAGCCTCGGCGCTGGATGATATCCATGCGGTTAATTCCAAAGGCTTTGATCTTGACGATGGCCTGTCCTTCAACGGCAGACGGTTTGGGCGTCTCGGCGTTGATAAAGAGAGCATCCCGCTCGCCAGTGCCGCCTCGGATGTCTGCAAAATCTAGTTAGACAGAACAGTTCTGAGCTTGCATCCCATTCTCATACCGACTGCCTTGATATATTCAGGCATATTTGCAGCTTCAAAAACGTTTTTATTTGCTCAAGTCGAGGTTGATGGAAAAGTGATGAGCTATGAAGTCAGATGCTCTGCAAGAGGGAACACCCGGGTTTCGTGTTTGCTTGCACCGAAGCAATGACGTACATTACTAATACAATATTGCAGACGTCAATGGAAGCGTCGGAGACGGTGGGACGTTTGCCTCCCACCGAGCTTTTAGCTGGGAAGATCTCCTTGTAACGTATCAACCCATCGTAAATTCAATATGCCCAGTTTCTACGTAGCGGAAATATGAGTAGTGTATTCAAAGATAGTGTCCGTTAGCACGAAATTCCACTGGAAATAAGTATCTGATCCAAGTGATCCTGATGCTTGAATGGGATTGAAAGAAAGAGATCAATTTGAATCAAAACAGGTAAAGCCAGTTTCAAACCATCACCAAAGGACTTTGCTGTTCAGTTGAAGTTCTAAAGTCGTGGTCAGACAAGATAGACGGGCCAGTCAGTCGGGTTCTATGCCAGGCATCATAAGCAAGCTCGTTCTTACCTAAGTTATGACATGATAAGCATATGCTTCGATGGTGAATTTAATTAGCTTCAAGTGTGTCCGCATTCGATTCAGTCGAAGCGGTGTGAGTATGGATGAGCCTTGAGTTGAGCAGCAAGGGCGGTGTTCCACTTCAGATCTCAAGACCTCGTCCCAGCGAGATCACATATGTCAAGGGGGTCGGGATTAAATTAGTCGGCAGCCAAAGTGCGATAGGATAACACGTTATCTGCTGATGTCCCATCAAATTCAGTTCTTGTGATGCCAGTCAGGCCATTCGGAAACTCGGCAACATTCAAGCTCAACCAACGGTGTACGGATTCGATAGTGGTTCAATTGCGGGAGATGAACCACCTTGACAAGCCCAAATATAGATCGGTTGCAATCAAATTATGGTTAGAATCACCACTTGGAGTCATGGACCGACAGCGCTTCGGTTCCATCATGGAGTAGTACTGACTACTAGGCTATTGACTGAGTGGACCCGGCAAATGAGGTGTTTGGTTGCCTGGGCTAGTTAATACAAAACAAACCAAGCAAATTGCACCGAGTACCGCGTCAATATCAACGGAATAACTTCGAGGATATGCCTACGTTGACCTAGGTACTGCATTAAAAAAAAGGACGAGATTCTAAATGCAACAGCACCAATGTAATGTGGTTAGGCCGCCGTAGTAAGAGTTGTAGCGGATGAAATTAAAACGGACGAACCAACCATCTAACATGCATGATCGGATGGTCGGGACAAGCGGTGGAAATGAAGACCGGTATACCCTTCTGAATAAGCTGGAGCCAAGAAGAAGTTTGTGGCCACAAAGTTTATCATTGACGTGCATGATAAGCCTCTCAATCGATCCTAGATAGCGCGCTTAGGCGGCCTGTGGGAGAGCCAGCGCTTTACTTGGAGTGAGTCGGAAGAGATAGAAAGGGATAGTAAAAAATCTTGGCGCACCAAAGGGGGGAATACCGACAAAGGGTCTAGTCATAAGATTGGAGCTTGAAAAAAGAAGCTTGTTCCATAGAGAGTTTTTGGGTTCATAAAGCTAAATGTTGCAAAGCCATCAGGTATAATTGACTTTATGTGCATTCGCTCATATCTAAGTACCTAGTAAAGGAAAGAGGAACTGCATGTCTGCCAAGCATTCCATTCCTTCATGGGACGTCTCGGATCGTATCGATCAGAAAATCTAGCCTAGCTAAAGTTGTTCTATTCGGTTAGAACCCGACCAAAAGCTTGTCGTCCATCAGAAGACTGTCTATTTACCCCTGGCTACTAAATCTCATTTCTGTGGACATAAAACCGAGCGATACTGCGAAACTGAGTCAATGCAGACCTGCCGAACCAAGAGACCCATAGAGAATCATGACTCAAAAGAGAGAAAATACGAAGCAAGGATAGTGACCTCGCCTCGCCTCCATCACAGTACTGGTCTTGAAAGCTAAGGGGAAATGATAATTCTTGATTTTAATTTTAATTTTTTCAAGATGAAGCTGCGATAGTGAAAGATGTTCAAGCAACCTGATAGACAGGCATTTTAGTGGTTCAAAGACAAATTGTGGAGGATTGGCAATAAACAGAACCGTCGAGTTGCCTTATCACCCAGCATCCAAGGTCACATCTTACAGGGTGACTGATGATTTGTGCCCCGGGAAAAAGAAGGATCAGCAAACAGAAGTTGGTAAGCTAGATCTGACAGGATAAGGGGAGCTTGTATGTATGGGTGTCAAGACCTTAACCGCCAGAATCATATGGATGCCACTGTTTTGAAGGATTTCAGGGAAGACCACGGAATAGCCCTGACGGGAAAAGCCAACAGACCTCGATATCCATTGCCAACTCGGTGTCTCGACCATTTACAGAGAGGGTGTTTGAGGTGAGAGGGGCTCTTTTGATAGCAAGAGATTGCTCCCCCCTCTCCCCCCTCCCCCCGGCTTCTTACCAAGAAGCTGCTCTGTGGACCAAGCTAAGGCCATGACAGGCTGTCGGTGTAGTGTTGAAAGCCATGTGTTCATTGAGGACTCTGTCTATTATTCCGGGCTTCTTTCAGACCCCGGGTCTCCTGACCCCTGCTTCATGTACCAGAGTAAGGACTAAGGTACCGCGTGGATAAGGACCCACCGCAGAGTGTTCGAGGCTGCTGTTTTGAATGTGCAATGTCCAATGAATGCTGTAGGTCCAAAGTCAGTTATTTTGCTGCCTTGTTGGATTACTCTACGCTATTGGATTCACAACTCAGGCGTGGCATGATTGGCCTGACCAACCAGTTAAGAGCGCCAGCCGATTGCCTGTGGCGATTAAGGCCAGAGTGGACAACGACGAACATCCACTACCTCTACATGAACGCGTTGTGTTCGCTGTACTGTGTACCTAGCTGGAGATGAAAGCACAATTGAGACAGATAAAATATGGGTCGATTTGATTGGCGCGGGCTTCTCGACCTAGATGCAGGAGTTAATTCTGCAAAAATAAGGGGACGGGCAAGACAGCGGGAAGAGATTTGTTCCTGCATTAGCGTTACATTGTTCCAGCGGAACTGACCAGTGAACGTTCCCAGAATAGGAAGGCCAAAAGATGGGTGTCGTTCATTGGGCATTAGCCGGTGCAGCGTCCATGCTTTTCATTTGATCTGAATTTTGCTAAGTCAAATCACCAGATCATCCAAAGCCAACGAATCTTTAGTTGCACAAGGAGGATGCTTATCGGTCGATCAGTGTGATCCTCTGCTGAAATATCTACAGTGTGCATACACTATTGTCAGCATACAAAATTCTGATTCCAAGAATATCACCTTGAACGCCTTGGAGATGTGACGACTTGCCACTTGGCTATGGATCCCACATGGAATATCGGTCCGCATCGGTTCATCCGACGATAATTGTAGATGCGAATCTCTCGCCTCATTCAATATTTGTTTGTAGAAATACTACCCAGCGTATTTCTTTCAATACAACTTAATATTGTGTGTCTATTTCTGGTGTGATATGTGGGAGTAATTTCGGTTTACAGATTAGAAGTCGAGCATGCATAGACGCAGTGATGTCCGCTTCTGACTTCCTGATTTCTTTCAACCTTGAATTGTTCCTTTTTTTTTTTAGCTGTCTCGATGTGTTAATATCTCCATGTCAGAGCGTAAGACATCCATTTCCATTTGCCGGGGTTCCCACACTCGAGCACGAGGCAAAGTGGGAAGACCTTCTCCCCCCACACACACATTCTCAGAGCCGCCCGTTCTGAACACCCTTTCTTGTCCTTGTCTTTAGCTAACAAAGAACGAATTCGCCCAATATTAACACTCGATACCGTCTAAAAGAGGGGCTAGGTTAGATCCGTTCAGACGAAGACCATTGTCAAGTTAAGAAATGTATCGACACTGGAGATCGTTACCAAGAATCCAACACTTTTATCTCCTATAATACAATACAAAGTCAAGGTTGTAAAGGGGTATATTCGATTCAAAAGTTCCATAGATACGGGCGGAGTATTAACCTCAAACTTGATATCGGGAAATGGTTTTAGGAAGTTGGTAGAACAGCTTCAATATGAAGCAAGATAAGGACCTCTCGTAACCTGCAATGAACCAGTTGTTTTCGCATATTAAATCCATAACCCTGGTATGATTTGCCTCTAGGCTTGTAACAATGGGTTGAATGGGAGAGAATCAGAGGTATCCCATGCTCATCTCTACCCTTGTCAAGCCCATTCTGGTAGTGTGCCCCGGACCACGAGCCTATCTTTGTCTGTTCCTGACTGTCGTCTCGTCTCGGTCCCTGCTCCAGACTGGCTGGCACAGGCACTCCCAGCATTGGATGAATGGCCTGCTCGTACTTTTTTCTTTTTTTAATTAATCGCCGTTGTCAAGGCACCTCCATGCCATATTCCCTGGCCCTCCCATCTCCAGTCCCACCCTACTCCATCACTGATTCATAGTGGATCATACCCACACCCACACCCACACCCCCCATACCCAGAATCCATCAACCTCCCTAAAGACCTCATTTCATTATAAAGCTCGATTCCTCCAGATGTTCAAAGTTCTCTTCTTTCTTTCGTTTTCACCCACACACATTCATTCGCTATTCAACCTTGACTTTTAGTCAATTTCATTCGTTACAGCACCTCACTATACAACTTTCGAGTTACCTTAATTTAATCCCAAACCAACCCAACCCAACCCAACCGTCAAAATGAAGTTCGCTGCTGCTCTTGCTTTCGCTGCTGGCGTCGCTGCCCACGCCAAGAACGTCACCTACACCACCGAGGTCGTCACTGCTTACACCACCTACTGCCCCGGTCCCACTGAGATCGTTCACGGCGACAAGACCTACACCGTCACTGAGGCCACCACCCTGACCATCACTGACTGCCCTTGCACCGTCACCAAGCCCGTCATCACCACCTCCGCTGTCGTCTGCCACGACTGGTAAGTTGATATTGAATATCTTCAGCCTCATCCATAGAACTGACATCTCTCAGCCCCGCTCCTCCTGCCCACCACGGCAACAACTCCACCGTGGTCCCTGTCTACCCTACCGGCAAGCCCGGCCAGCCCGGCCACGGTGGTGAGGGCGGCAAGCCTAGCTCTCCTGCCGGCCCTGGTGCTACTCCTACTGCTGGTGTCCCCACTGCCGGTGCCGGCAAGGTCGCCGCTCTCTCCGGTGCCGGCCTCGCTGCCGTCGTCGGTCTTGCTGCTTTCCTGTAAATCAACAGCTAGCAAGCCTATTCCACGTCGTACCTACGATATCTTACGCTCGGTAATACTTAATTCACGTGGGAGCTTCCACCATTCGTGATGGAGCGGTGTGGGAGACGGGAGTTAGCGATGGTTTCGGTTGGTGGTACAGGCGATCTTTCAGGGAATGTATAGAACTTTTTATTTTGGGTTACGAACATACGACACGGGAAAACCGATATACCACTGCAATGCTCTATGGAGTCTTTGTCTAATGATGGCCACGCTTTGCAGGAGTTGAGACATACTTGTATTTGAGTTTTGTCTCGGTGTTTGGAAGGAGCTCGCATATTCCCTGTGTGAGATCTTCTTTCGAGGCTGGGAATATAATGTGTGTATTTTGCTTATAGAGCAAAACAGGACGATCTTACCTAGCTTCACTCGCGGTTCGTTCCTGTTTCTGTTTCCATCGACATCTTCAAGAGACGCACTTCTAACCTCGATTCCTGTTTCTTATTCTCGATACATACTTTTGGGGATCCAGTGTCTTGAATGGCACGTATATCCATTGAGCTGGGCGTGTTTATGGTCTTGTCAATTGGATTCAGTGTTTATTAGCCTAGGGGAATTATATATCATAGTCAAGGCAAAATAAGCACTGCCCAGAGACCAGTTTTGGCTCGGCACCCTTTGATCATTCTCCCTTTATGAATTCGGCGTGAAGACATCTTTAGCATTTGTTTTAGTTCCTTCATCATAAGACAAAAGTAACGTTGGTTTTCTTGTAACTTACCCGTTCCCTGGTTCTGGCTGGAATGCGGCATCAAGTTGATGAGTTACTATGTAGGTAGTCAATGCCAGGGTTCTGCGCAAACCTTGGGGTGGTGCTATTGTATCGAGCTTGGTGAAACTTTTGCCTGTTCCTCTGCGACCTCACTAATGAATGAAATTGTCTCGGCCTTCACCACGTGCCCAACCCTCCTGTACAAGCTAGACACGTTGCTCGTCCTATCTACGGTGCATGTGGCTGTTGGCATGATCACAGTACACCAACGTGTAAGGTACCACTGACAATCCCTGTGATACAATTATCACTCACAGGGAAGATCAAGAGCAATCTCAGGCGGTTATGTTTGATGTTGGTCGGTGTTAACAACGCCACAGCGTCCAAGCGATGCAACTACTATTCCGGTTCTCATAGACTAAGACATTAAGAGGCCAGCCCGCCAACCCGATGAGACCAGCGCTGGGAGCGGCGTTGAAGCCGTCGAGACAGTGTGTCTGCTAAGCGAAATTGCGGTGATGGTCTTGTCTGCAGATGCGTGTTAGATGCACGGATACGGGGAGACTACCAGCCTTTTTTTAGGTACCAAACTCCACAAGATTAAGAAAATATCAGGAATGGAGAAGTTATCTAGCCAGTTAAGTAAGATTAAGTCGAGCATGATATCTTGGTGGAGAATTAAAACGCTTACCTACTAAGGTAGTAGGTTTGGGAAGGTGTGAGAGAGGACATGTTATAATTATGGTGGCTTTACCGTTCTGAAATCTCTCATATGTTTATTTACCTAGGTTGGTAGGTAAGTAGATATTGAAATAATGCCTGCCCAGACTTTGTTGCGTTGGTGATGAGATTGCCTTTCATTGAGTCAATTGGTTCTTGTGATCCACAAGGACGCAGTCAGTATTGCCCTTCCAGCGTTAGGCAATACTGGCCCAACCCAGTTAGTCCATTCATATAATCGAGGAGTCACATGAAGGCACAGGATTCTGAGATATTCCAAGTATGTGATTGTTATCGGTTCAGAGACAAGCCTTTAATTACTAAATTTCAGTAAGAACAGCACTCCATATGACAAATGGCAACGATTTTAATGGCTTGACCAAAAATCATCAACTATCTTCACTTTGCAAACCTTGTCAGTGAATAGATCGGTGTTTGCATAAGAATTGAACGCCCTTCTTGGGACACAGAATCCTGGTAAGGCACTTCAGAACATCGACTGGAAGCAGCAATATATATCCCATCAGCCTATTACGACATTGTATTCTCTGAGATGGAATATTACCAACATTATGATAAATAAATCTTTCAACAGCGAGGCATACCATCAAGGTTACCCTGTCAAAATGTTGAGTGCGCAATAATAGCTAAAGCAATCCCGAATAGCCGAAATATCACCGTCAGCACGCACAACTCACAAAACAAGCTACACTCGTTACTAACGCAGATACTGTATTATCGATTATCACGGCTCGGCCCCATACCGATCCGACCGTTACTGGTAAAGGTGTTACCGGGCAAAGGGGAAAGGGGACGGCTACCTTGGCGTAATGCGGGGGAGCCTATCTGGTATGGAAGGAAGCGAGCCACTTACACTTGCCCAGCCAAACGAGTTGGTGAGAGCCGTGCCTGTTGGTGAGGATGACTGGTTAGGGGAGGAGAGAGCTTCTAAAACTGCCCTTTGCCGATACGATTTCTAGACAGGCAATTGCAAGACAGGATAGGATACCTATACGGACTCGTACACTACTCTAAGGTAAGGTTAGATACTAAGGTAGGTACTTCCATGTCCCCGATATTGCTATTCATGCATCTTACACAAACTCCCTCGCCTGGACGCCTCTCCTCGACCCTCTCTTTCGAAACCTTTGTTGGGCGGTTTCATTGTCGAGGAGATCGCCGTCTAGGCAAAGTTATTTATACACCGTCAAAGACGGCCCGGAATTTGTCGGTGAGGAAGCCCGATGCCGTTGAGCCTAAGACAAGCCATTCATCTTACCATATACGCTTGGCCCCATAGAGCATCGGTTTCCATTCCGATATACCCCTATCATTCTTCTCGTTGTTATTTGCCGTCGCTGTTATTGTCAGTGCCAAAGCTGTTGGTTCTGACAAAACCACGGAGATCTTCATCCCACTTACAGACAAAGCAAAACAAAGTAGTCGGGATACCCGCTGGAAAACACCTACCAACCATGCCTCACAATCAACAAGAACAACACGTTCAGGACGAGGTGCTACAGCACAGTCTTGAGGACCCTGAAGCCTTCTGGAGACATCAGGCCGAGCATCTTCACTGGCACAAACCATACTCTTCTACCATCCGGCTGACTCAAAAGACACTCAAGAACGGGGTCACTCACGATAGCTGGGAGTGGTTTCCAGACGGAGAAATATCGACTTGTTATAACTGCGTTGACAGACATGTGCTCAATGGTTATGGCGAGTCTACTGCTCTCTACTTTGACAGCCCCGTAACAAACACCAAGGAAGAATACACATACAGCAAGCTCCTTCACAAGGTCGAAACACTTGCGGGTGCTCTCAGAGAGCAAGGGATACAGAAGGGCGATGTTGTTATGTTGTATAGTGAGTAGACTATGTATCCTTTACCCAGTGTCTCGTATTCTAACTCGTGCAATAGTGCCTACGATTCCCGCTGCAGTGATAGGTATCCTTGCTGTCAATCGACTTGGCGCCATCCATTCTATCGTATTTGGTGGCTTTGCCCCCAACGCCCTGGCCCAGCGTATCGACTCATGTCATCCTGTCGCTGTTTTGACAGCCTCTTGTGGTATTGATGGCAACAAACCTCCGATTCCATACAAGCCTCTGGTGGAAGAAGCCATTCAGCTGGCTACTCATAAGCCCCACACCATTATTGTTTGGCAAAGGAATCAGCTTCAATGGAACCTCAATCGCGACACCGGCCAACTGGACTGGAAGAGCCTCACAGATAGTGCCCAATCCCGAGGAATCAAGGCGGATTGTGTCCCTGTCAAAAGCACTGACCCTGTTTATATCATCCACACCTCTGGTACAACCGGAACTCCAAAAGGTGTACTGCGTGATGCTGGTGGTCATGCTGTTGGCCTGCACCTTTCCATTAGCTACCTATTCAATATCCATGGCCCTGGTTATGTTTCCTTCACTGCCTCAGACATTGGCTGGATCGTTGGTCACTCATATATCATCTATGGCCCCCTGCTTACAGGAGCTGCAACAGTCCTGTACGAGGGCAAACCTGTTGGTACCCCTGACGCATCTTCATTTTGGCGAATAGTCGAGGAGTACAAAGTAAATACCATGTTTACTGCGCCGACAGCTTTGCGTGCCATCAGGCGAGATGACCCAAATAATCGCTTCTTCATCGACTACGGCGAACGGGGTGCTCTCAAGACTTTGAAGGGTCTCTTCCTCGCCGGGGAACGCTCCGAGCCTACACTTATTGAGAGTTACCAGAAGCTCTTAACTCAGCACTGCGCTGAAAATGCCCAAGTGGTCGATAATTGGTGGTCAACCGAAGTTGGTTCCCCGATCACCGGGCGAGCACTCGTCCCACATGCTGGAAAGCATCGGAATACAGATGTTCGTGGACATCCTCCTCCTTGCTTGAAGGCTGGAAGTGCTGGAAAAGCAATGCCAGGTTTTGACGTTCGCATTGTGGACGATGAGGGCAACGAAGTAGAGAGGGGAGCCATGGGAAATATCGTCCTAGCAATGCCTCTTGCTCCAACAGGATTCCGGACTCTATGGCAGGACGAAGAGCGCTTCTGGAAAGGCTATCTGAAAAGATTTGAGGGCAAATGGCTTGATACCGGCGATTCTGGCTGGATTGATCAACAAGGTTATATTCATGTGATGGCAAGGAGTGATGATATGCTGAATGTCGCTGCTCATCGATTGTCAAGCGGTATTCTTCTCCTTCCTCCAGGGAACGCACAAGCTAACAATATCTAGGATCCATTGAGCAAGCCATTGCATCTCATCCTTGTGTCGTGGAGGTTTGTATTATTGGTGTACCAGATTCACTCAAAGGCCAACTTCCTTTCGCCTTCGTGGCGCTCTCGGGACAAGGCTGTGCAGACCCAGCAGTTCCAAGCCAGCAAATTGCCAAGGAGATCCAACAACTAGTACGTGGGCAGGTTGGCGCTATAGCCTCCTTGGGTGGTATAATTCAAGGCAAGGGAATGATTCCTAAGACACGGTCTGGCAAAATGCTACGACGCGTACTCAAGGAGATGGTGGAGAATGCTATTCACGGTGATTTTGAAAAGGAAGTGGCGGTGCCTAGCACGATCGAAGATGTGTCCACATTAGATGTTGCTCGTGTCAGGATCAGGGAATATTTTGGACGAATAGGCACGAAGGATGTCGAGAAGGATGGCATGGTCAAGGCCCATCTATAGAACGAGGCGGTTCTCCTGGACGAAATAGGATTTACTAAAGTGAAAGAGATATCATGACGGGATTTCGTTGTCGAGGGTCAAACGTCTGGATCAGTAACTGGCCCTTGGATATGGGTCGACTCATACAGTACTGAATTAGCAGATGGCATACGCTCATAATACTGCGAAATGAATGCCTGGTTATAGTTGATGTCGTTTAATACAAGCTAATTCGATATGAACCACCTTTGCCCACGAGGGTATGCTAAACTCCCGATGTCCCATGCCAGTGGTCTTCGTGATTGAAAAACACATTATGTTCCATGCTGCCTACCATTTATTCAAAGCAAAAAACCCCCCATCTCCCAGTGACCGTCCATTCACACTTGAATATGCAAGTTGTGAGATGGTAATTGTCCCTAATTAAAACCGGTCTTCAGACTCCAGTAGACGAAAGCAATCCCATGCTGTGTGTAGAGGGACTGTGGAGCAGTCTTTGGGTGACTAGTCACTCGACTGTTTCGAGAAGAGATTGTAGACACTACTTTGTGCTTTGGGTGCCACCTTGATATCGGAGAAGCGTGCTTCAGGAAGTCTCTTTCCAGCCTTCAGGCTTTCGAGAATCCTATCAATACAGTGTTAGTTTTGACACTTGGGGTATATATACAGATACAGGAGAGGGATACCATTCAGCGCCAACAAACTTAACTCCACATCCAGCAGTTCTCCGAATCTCTCTTTCTAGCTTGCCTCCAGCAAGACCTCCAGCACCTGAATATCCCCCGGCCGGTCTTCCAAGAATAACATGTGTAAGTCTTCGGCGTCCAAGATGCAGTGACATCTGACCTCCATGTTCGGTAACAAGCTGCTTCAGCTTGAGATCTGATATAAGAGGAAATGTGCTTCCGTTGACATGGATGATTGTTCCATCAAATATACCTCTCGATGAAGCTTCCGCTTCTCGCGCTTCATCTTCTTGTCTTCTTGCCTCCATGAGTGCTTGCTCCCCTTTCACTTGAGCCTTATCCTTCACCCCCAAGCTCTCACGCATCTTCCCCGGCTGGGCAAGCATATCCTTCACACTCCGCTGCGCTCTCTCTTTGACAGCCTTGGGAACTAGCATCTTGCACTTCTCATCATAGTCATCGGAACCAGCACCCCATGTGTCGCTGAGACGCTCGCCGCCAGCTGAGCCACCGCGAAATTGGCTGTTGAGCTTGCGATTGCGGGACTCACGCCAGCCGGTGCCAGGATGTGACTCTGGGCGCTGATGGCCAGTTGATGTTGAGTTCCATGGGTCAAATGATGCAGCGTGCTGAGGCTCGGCGGCCTTTCGCAGATGATGTGACATTTTGTTACTTTGGTTGGGATTTATGGCGATGTGTGCTGTGAGTTTGGCATCGTCTGTCTCGGGAACGGATGAGCTTTGATGTTGAGGCTAATGCCTCAACGTGTGTGAATTTGCTGGCATTCTTTGTCATTGTGTCATGTTGTGCCCGCTTTTGGCGTTGGCGCGTGCGTATAGAGACAAACCACGTCTTGTAGTTGACTACCGGTACTAGGTAGGTTATGTAGGAACTGCGCGTGGTCACATGAGACTGATTAATATGACTGACTACCTACCCTATACTTTACCATTGCTTGGAAACGAGTGAAGTGAGGGTATTCACGCTGTAACGTGATAATATTCAACCGATGGTTTTATTATATTTCCATTCCGGTGTGTTTTTATTGACTTGCCTGAATGCTTCAATAGTTAGTAATACACACCATATATCGATTACAATGACTATGCAATAAATGCCCTACCCACCAACTGAGGTACCTACCTACCCAAGAGGTAAAAGTCAACAGTACGGAGTATGTCGCCAATACCACACTCAATTCCTCAGCGAGCACAACTGGCGATCTCTTTTTATTTCTCACCATCACTCAATGGAAAAACATTAACAGCAAAACTGTCAACGAATAACTCCCCACCCAACCCTGTTATTGGACGAATGTGGGATCCAATGCCAATGCAAAGCGAAGCGGCTGCAAACATGATGTGCATTGGATCTATGTAATATTACAGGCAGTGCAGTTCAGGTATTTCATCTCAGGGTACTTGACTGTATAGTACATACCGGGCTAGTACCGTGCAGGTACCAAGGAGGTAGGTACCTCGCCTGGTAGGTTATACACATGAAACGGTCGATAGTTTGCTTTGCTACGGCAGGATATGTCAATTAACGAACCCCGAAACCCCAGCAAGCCAACCTAGCAGAAGCAGTGTCAGGATATGGCATGGCATGACATGACATAGAATGCATCCGCGGCTTGCAACCTGTCTCACGCGCTGCAGCGGGCGGGTAGAGCCGCGCGCCCACCTCAACTCGGAGGTACAGTAGCAGGTAAGTCAACTCACCTCAGATCAAGTCTCGTCTATGATCTATCTCATGCAAGGCTCAGGCTGAAGCTTGTGTCTTGCATGTAAGTGGGAGTCCGCTAACTGAACCGAACTGCCTCCACAGTTCTTCAATTGACCTTGGACCATTATTTGAACCCTGCTCCAACACCTAATCTCTATTGTCATGATACACGAATTGCCTGGCCCAGTTGGTGCCATGTCAATCACAACACAACTGATATATCCCTGTCACCCTCACCCTCACCCTCAACTTCATCACATCGATCCTTGTCTGAAAGGCCCGTTCCTCGCAACTCGGCGTCGAACATCCACCCGTGAACGGCCCGTCTCGTCTCGCCGGTTTACTCTAGCCCATTCCATGTCATGCCATGTCATGAAATGATCCTAGACCACTCAATTCTTCTTTTCTCCCTCTTCACAACTTGCCATTTGATTACCCAGACCCTCCCTCCTTCTTGGTCCCCGAGCCTCGACCCTCATCCTCCTCAGCGGACCGGGCAGAGCGAAGCAAAGAAAAACCGAGCAGACAGATCGCTCACTGGTCCGACTGGGATCCTAGGAACTCGATACAACCCAAGACGAGGCGAGGCGTTCATCAAAACCCTTTCCGAAAGCATTTGCCACCAATAATTCATTCAACCAACCCCAAGCCGAATTCAGACCATCATATTTCAACCACCCACCACCTCCAGTCATCTGCACGTACCGTACAGTATGCATAACATACCTGCAGCACCCCTCTCTGAACACAAATTGAGATATCATAATCTGCCGTACTGTACAGAGGTATCTGTACAGTACATACAGTCCCATCTATAACTACTAACCTACAGTATGTCCTGGCTTGGTGCTGAGTGAGATTTTGCATCCCAGAGCATGGAATAACGGGTAACAGCATATTTGACCAGGGCTCTCAGGATCATTGTGAATCCATCCACTTCAGTGCCACTCCGTCCCTTATTCTTGACTGGTATGGCATGGCTGCCCTAGCATGTATACACACAATCGAGATGCGGCCGTCTGCTTCATCAAGCCTCCCTTCCTCTCAATCTTGTAAACCGTAAGTAGTCATGATCTCAAGGTCTTGCTCAAACTCACCGCTGGGAATTATGGTCAGGCGATACTGCAACCCGACTCTTCAGCCACCTCTCCCCATCCCCTTCCATGTGTCTCTAGCAGATAGGTCATGACTTGTCAGGCCTTTCCTGTGTTCCATCAATACAGATATTTGTACATAACGAATTAACACTACAATCGTCCGGCCTGCATGCACGCGCGCGTGCGTGCATGCATGAAGGCTTCCCGTACCGTACATTAGCTGGCAGGTGGATAGAATCATGTCCCCCCAACACCCAACACCCCGCTGCGTGATGTGATGTGCGGGAAGGCTAAGGTAGTGAGTGAGTGGGCTTTGAATTTGATGGTTATCATCATTCGTAGTGGCCCTTCTGCGCCCA
Organism: Fusarium austroafricanum; assembly: GCA_012932025.1. Taxonomy (NCBI): domain Eukaryota; kingdom Fungi; phylum Ascomycota; class Sordariomycetes; order Hypocreales; family Nectriaceae; genus Fusarium; species Fusarium austroafricanum. The sequence goes on along the minus strand of JAADJG010000671.1, from coordinate 59,965 downwards.
TGCCATCAGGTATCGTAATATTACCGAGATCAAGCTTCACTTAAAAAAAAAAAAACTTCAAGTTAGCCCACTAAGACTGAGGCTTCTATCCAAGCAGTGGCACCTATCCCACGCCGAAATGATCATGATGAGATCCTGCAATATCTCGATGAGTATAGTCTGGGTCACACAAGCCTCTTTTGGTCTGCTTTTTCACTGAGGCCCTTGTGGACTACCACTAGCAGATGCGGAGTACATGCTACCTACCCGTCAAGCTCCAACCAGCATGGTGCTGCTGACAGGGAACGACGTTCCCGCCGATGTCGATGTTATCATGGCTTGGCTCCTCTCAAGATCTGTTTGGCTATTGCCTGGTGGAGCCCTGAAGTGAGTTGGCAAGCAAGTCGTGCTGTTATCATGACAAGGCACCCTTGTTGACGCCTAAGGATGCCACAAAGGGTGTTGCTTTAGGGTCGGTACCTCTCTCACACTGGAAAGTACAATTGGGTCAGAGAATGGCGGTGAGAGTAGCACTAGGCTTCAAAAAGCCTCTATCGGGGGCGCGAAAACTGACGGCACTTCAAGACTCTTCGCAATATGATTCTGGTGCTATTCACGATAGAGTCCAGAAGCCGTGGAGGTGTTTGCCCCCAACTACTGCATTTCATTAACACGATGGAGAACTCTCGCAGCATGAAATTTGGTGCGTATGCAAGCACAGGTCAGATCTCCCAGCAGGGTCAGATACAAGGCAGAGAACAGGAGCGCACTAAGCGCTGCCAGATCGCATCTGGGGATTAAGAACGCAGCGGCAGTATGTGGACAAAGCCCCGAATTCCGGAGGCCGGGGCGAACTCCATGCCGCTGGGCGAAACATCCCGGACCGTTCAAAGTACCAAAGCCAACTCGACGCCGTGCCGTGGTGACTGAGGGTCATTTCTCGTCAACCATGAATCACTAGGAAACCCTCATCGTATCGTTCAGTCAATATGATATTGTTTCCGAAACCTTGACCGAAAACTGATAGCCGCTCTTGCATAAAGGTGTATTGCAGCCAGAAGCCCACGCGTCCGGCGACCCGATAAGAGACAACTTCAGCCAGGCGACAAGTTATCTTGGGGAGCTTTCATCTGATGACCTCGGAGTTTATCGAGGTTGCGTCCTGGTCGTTGGGGTTGCTGGTGGCGGCGGTGGTGGTGTGCCAGAGACGTGGTGAGCTTTCATTGGGTTGAGATACAGCGACTGGGCCAGAACAGAATACAGTACCGTTATGGCCCCAGCAGCCAGCTGAATGAGCCAGACGGGCAGGTCAAGAGAAAAGATTGATCATGGTTGCGCATCGCAATTGTTATCCTGGGAGCATAACCGGTAATTCGAGATGGCGTGGCGTAGTGAGCCATGAGTTTCAAGTTCTTGCTCAGCCTCTACCTCGTCAATTAGCTTGAATGATCCCAACAGGTGCATCTCGGCCGGAGGCCAACCCGAGAACCGAAAATCGCCTGGGCTTTGAGCATGGCTAACCCCAGCGGGGCACTTTTGTCAGCAATTATCAGGTCCAGCGACGTTGCTCCTGGGCCTTTTCTACTGTGCCATCTGCATCTGACAACACGCCGAACGGGTAGACTAAGACCAGGATCCCCCACCAAGAATCGACTAACGGGCACCGGTGTGCTAGGGAGTGGGCGCCCTAAGGCTCTAGAAGGCAAACGTGGCGACTCAACTCGCTCGTGAAGTCTTGGCGACTGGGCTCCCCCACGGCATCTGAGAGCAGTACAGCCAATGGCCGCTCAGACGTAAAAGGCTCACTCGCAGGCTCTAGGACGGCTGGTGTTTTTGAAACGCCCCAGCAGGGATCCATGTTCGTTCTTCCCGATGATTTTGCAACGGCCATTGGTCGGTTTTTAGACATGCACCTACATAGCCGCTGTGCAGAACATGCGAGTGCTCAAGCCAGCATGCCCACCATGCCACCCTTGTCGGCCGGGAGCAAGGGCGGCTGCAGGGACTGAAGTTTCTGGCAGGGCAGGAAGGATTGATATGCAAAGCAGGCCAAGCCTTTTTGGGGTTTGTCGAAACATGGTTATGAGGATGCGGATGATGACGGGGAGCATCATCAACGATCACACCACGAAATGACTCTCGTCAGATTGACCAGGCAAACTGATGTCCGGGTTCCGATAGTGAGAATAAAGGAATATTTCGTATCCGGGTTGTTTTCCAGAGGACCGAGGCAATAATGTTTATTTATTTTTAATTTTTTTAGAACTCGTAACTCCGGATCATCACGTGCTAGACTGCAAGGCTGGGAGAAGTCATCAAGACCCAAGGTTTCCAGAATTCGGGATTGGTACTGGAATGTTAGATGAGAATTTTGAACAAATTGACTTGGTCTGTCCAAGTCGGTCATGGCCCATAGACGTACGAATTGAGTTGAGAGCTCATCAAAGTCTCGGAGAACAAACGTAAAGTTGCAAGGTCTTAGCGGATGCTATTGAAAGGTTAAAGATAGAAACCCTGCATTGCAGTAACATGGATAAGCATGGAAGTATTGTTGGACCTGGACCCAAATGCCTCAGGGATCGCATGGCTAGTGCTGAGACTGGCTGGTATAGAGACAATTCAGACAAACAGCGCAGGTCGTTGTTGGCATTCATGTGTTGAACATATCTCGGCATTGGTTCGAATATGAGCATGCGCGACATGACTGATGACTAGGTAGTATTGAAGATCTTCGCCATTGGCTTCTCAACTGCCCGGCTGGTTGTTTGCTTCAACTTCAATCCTGGCTTAACTAACGGTGTATACCAACGGGCTACTCCGTAGATCAACAACAATGGTACGATGCAGTTGAGGAAAAAAAAAAAGAAAAACTACGCTCTCCTTTTACCAGAACATTAATTATCATTTGCAGCAAATAGTTAAACGGGCATGCCCGGCCGCTATGAGACGACATTGGAAGAGGTTAGAAAAGCCTTAATGAGACTGTGCGGGGTTGCTGCACCTCTATTGATTACGAAATCGATGAGATGGCATGGGTGAGAGGTCTGACTGATCGAATGACAGGCGTTGGTAGGCAGGTAGGTACTATGATTGCTGTATTGGGGTTAATTCTGAAGTATGGCCTGCCTCGACCCATACAAAGCGTGGTCTGGAGATGTGAGACAAGTAATCCATATCAAGAATAGGTTGTAGTCTTGGAGGACTCGGGTTATGCAGTGTGTGGCTGGACATGTGTCCTCCATTGAAACGTGCTGGGCAACGTGGGGTAGCCAGTCGGGGGAAGCCAGCTGTCAAGGTCTCCAGACACGCAAACGAAGCGGCCATTTGAATTGATCGGCGGGTCGTCTATTCGATCTTGGATGGCGATTGCTGCCCTGAACTGAGGTCAGCCTGAGAGTAATTGTGGCAGCTCGCGCGAAAATAGCAAAAATCCACGAGAACTACTCAATGGAACGAACCAACCATATTAGCAATAACATCTCTGGTGTCTCTCTAGAAAAAACGCTTCTGCTCCACATCCCTGCTAGCTCAAGCAACGGCTGAAAGCCAGCATGCATGGTAAATCCCTGATTTTGGAGACTCTGCTTGCGCAGGGACAGTGTTAGAAAAGAGGAGGGGTATTCTTGAGGGCCTTGGGCGATCACTGATTCTGGACCAGGGTGTAACAATTGATTATGAGAGAAAAAGAGGCAACAACCGCATGTTTCAACTTTTCCTCATTTGAAAGGTGAGGCGGAGTGATTTTGCGACGAGAACGGCTGGCAATGCTGGTGGTGGAGGCTAGAGACGGGAAGAGATCGAGGGTTTCATTCATTTTGGGGTAAGTCGGCGGAAGTACCGGTACATTGCCCGAAAAGGCCTGTCACAGTGCGCCGTTTATTCCTTCTTGGTCAATGGAAATGTTGACGACCCTCGGTTCGAGGCTCGAGAGACCGGGAAGGAACACCTTTCGGGTACAGTGTTGCGAGTTTTGACAAATCCCATATGATCGATGAGACCATAAACGCCGGAGGGAGGCCGAATTATTTCATTGTGATTTTCTTTATTTTTCTTTATTTTTTTAATGTGGATATTGAAGCGTGTTGGCAAGGTTGGTCCACCGAAAGAGAGAAACAACGTAATTGTCAATCCGATATGCATGTGTCCAAGACTGACAGCGCAAGGGTACAGTAAGGTTGTTTGTGACATTATGCATTGGCATCCGACAATCTAATATTAAATCCTTGGTGTGAAACCAAATCAATAGCGGCTCAAGGCCCGAGTTTGCTCAAACCGATCTCTGTTCTAGGTTATCTTCGATATGTATTTCATTGTACCTGCATCAGCTCTAAGCATTGTCCATTTATCTCTCGTTCAAGTCGCTCGCTTACCTTCCCTACTTCCTAATCCCTTGAATCGCACGTATTCCCAACGAATTCTTCCTTGTTGCTACTGCATCATCCGCTGGCGCCAAATCCCCCAGCCCCGTACGCATCCCTACAGAGTACCTCAGAGGGGGGGTACAAGAAAAAGTCCATAGGATTCAAGTTGTAACGAACTTCTAAAAGTTTTCAAGATAGGTAGCTTATAATAATCATATCAATATTGTTCTTATTCTTATTACTATTGGGCTTAATATAGAATCCTTATCTAACAAACGTATTATAAAACTAAATTTTTGTAAGTAAAGAGATCTCTATTGAGTATTTTCTTGAACGACAGGAAATAAACTGCTACATCCATCTGCCTCAGACCCATCGTCTCCTGGGCCCGTCATCACCCGTGCTAGTCTACCCAGCCTCCTCTTTTCTCTCGGCCGCAGGAACCGATGATATCCCATCAGAATCTCGGCGGAAATCTTGCATGGGGCTGCAGCACGCTGATGTACCGTACATTAGGCGCCTCCTCATCTACGTAGTGCGACGGAAAAGACATGCGCCATTGCCTATATCAGGCTTCTAGAAATGTAACCGACGTTTTGCATTGCTTTTGTGCGTTATGTGCCTCCATCGCCAAATGCCAACATTCCAGAACGAACCTGGACCTGTTATAGTCGCCCTTAGGACTTCGTATCAACTTAATATATGCAATAGTTACCCGGCTGCTCAGTCCCCCCCTCCATCAATTTTTTTTTTTAATAGCGAAGTAAGCTCGTCGGTACAAACTTTACGGCTTTAGGGCTGAACAAGTCCGAGAAGGTCGGATTCCGGAGAGGTTGAATAAATTTACCGAATACGTGCGCCATTCGCCATATGAGGCAGGTAGTGATTCATCAGAGAGGCAGATTAGAAACCTGAGCATGTGTAGCCAAAATATCTCTAAAATAACGAAACCTACCTAAACAACGCAGATGCAATGCAACGGGAAAAGCATATGGAGATTCCTTGGCCGAGGTTTTCGGAAACTTGTTTGAGTCACGATGACCAGGTTTATCGTCTGGTGGAGAAGTGAGTACCTTTGTCTTTTCTAAGAGATTTCAGTTACTCTTCTCCAAGGACTGGTGGTTGGTCTTCACGCCTTCTCAAAATAAACTCAGAAAAAAACTCAAAGCCAAGGCTGGGGATGACGTTCCGACATTCAGCCTCGTGGCATTATGTGAATCATATGCATCGAAGATTAACATACATCCACTTATGCACATCTTCACAGGACCAGCGTGTTTGTGTATGCATCGATATGCACCCCAGGAGGGAGTGGCAGCCCTGTCACACTTGCCCTGGTTGCACGAGCTTGTTGTGCATCTTGCATAAGGTCCCGGTCAACGGTGCCATCCATCCGCCCTGCCATTTGGGGGGTAGCAAAAGATCTACACTACAGAATCGCCAAGTTTGCATATCTCGAACATTTGAATCTTATCACATCTGCTACTAATTACTACTTATCTCCATGTTCACGATCATATTGTGGCCCGGAGATAGCGTCGCCGAGGAAGGACTATGACAAAGCTCAGAGGTTGGTCAAATGGCGTAAAACCCAGCCTCAACTGGCCAGGCTTTTCACTGGAGCCTCGGTATATTAGGTGCTTCTGGGATACTAGACTCTGACACTTGATCGCCCTTTTTTGGTGTATTTAGAGTTTGCAGGTGAAATTAATCCTCCGAGTAAGACCCTTGAGAAATGTCTTGTGATAACTCCTGAGATAGGTACTAAGTCAAGGATCAAAGTTGGTTGAACAGGAAAGCCAATGCCTGTGCCCGGCCCGGGGTAGCAATACGAAAGTGTAGTTGACGTGAGAGGCTGCCAAAGGGTGGCATCCATTCCATCAGCTTGATAGGTGCAAAGAATTGCAGGGACGAAAGAAGCCAACAGCAACATTAACGTTTGTACATACGTACCAAGTGCTGTAGAGAAAAGTCACATGTCTTGCTTGGGACGACGCCGGGTGGCTGACCCGGCTCCCGCGTTCTGGTAACTGTGGGCATCAAAACTTTGTACTTAAGCAGCTGGTTGATTGTTTAGGACTCAACAAAGTACGGGAAATTCTGGGCCCAGAGGGAGCTTGTTTTCTGTCTGAGCGTCAATGATCCTCGCATGGCTCGCGGGAGGCTACCTTACCGCACTTTACCGCCGAGTCTTCTCAAGGGAGAGGTAACAGCAAACTGATCCAAGTGAGACATGATACCTGGCAAGTGGCTCATCGAGACCGCCACAGCGCAACTTACAGACCCGAGAACAGACGGCCATGGGTCGGAAATACATAGCAGGTAGGGCCTCTTGTGAGTAGGTGACCCCGTTGACACTGTGCTCGGGGCCCTTTGTATTTTCTTGTGTAAGATTTCCATCATTGGTGGACCATGGAGCCCAGCCACGAGGTTGACGAGCATGATTCCCAATTCATCAAGAGATAGAGCAGAACAGAGAAGAGCAGAGCGAATCCACACATGCCTTACCAACGAGTCAACCCTAGTCAGCGCCAACAGCGGATGCTTGCTCCAAGATCCCAGTCCAAGAGGGGGAATCCGGCCTGCTCGGAGAGCGGCGGGAACCCATGCGATCACGGGCCATGGATGGACCTCCGCACAAGCGGGCGTGGGCTGGACGACTGTGCCCGAGTTCCCAACGACCGGGGATCTTGAAGTGATCGTATTATTTTTCTCAGTCCTGTCATCAAAGACCACCGCTCGCTATGCTAGGGTTGGGGCAAGCTAGAACTCCTTCGTAGTAAGCTCACCGAGCCTCTATGAAACTTGACTTGTTGAAGTCTATGTTTAAGACCCCTCTCCCTTATCAGCGGCCGTTCCTGCGCAAGCGAATCCCGTAGTCAGAAGTTAGTGAGAGCACAGCCTTTCCGCTCCTAGTCTGCATGAGGCCCCCATTGTTGAATTCTCGGCAGTAGCTCGAGGTCTCTGGTTGCGGTTGGTTTCTCAACTTTTCTCAATACGAGTTGCTGGTAGTTGCACACAAAAATAATGGTGTACAAACTGTTCCGGCACTTGACACATTACAGGTAACCCAAAGTAACGGTCCCGTAGTGGTTTGGCGCGCCGTTAAGAACTGCGATCAGCTACAGAGTACTTCCTGTATAGATGGATTAATTCGGAGTAAGAAAGAAGATCAGAAGCGCCGAGAATCTGGAAGCGCAAACTCTGATGGCGTTATCCTCGCCCTTCTTTTGGTCTAGCTTCTTGTAGGCGTTTGAGGCCCCTGATTGGATGGATATTGTTGAAGAGCTCTGAGAACTCAATTGCAACTTTTCTCATAATGGATGAAAGTACCCGGTACGATAGACCTGGTTTGCACAGTGCTGTGCCGCAATTAAGAACTACAGTAGAAAGTTGGGGAGCGCGAAAGAAAGCTGAGCAAGAGTTGAGGACGGACGAATGGCGTTGAAGTGACAAGAGCACACACAATAACAAAGACAGCACGACAGCTAACACACGACACGACACGACACAGACACGACACGACCACAAGAAGCAACAACAGAACCAGAGAAGAAAATGAGAACCCCCCAGCCCACAGCAAATTGACGCGACACAGAAGCCAGATGGCCTGTTACGCTGCCGCCGACGACATCAGAGAATCAATGGATTTCTAAGTGATATGATAGTACTTGACAGCCTGAAGGCATTATTGAAATGAAAAACAAATAAAATATAAAAGAAAAAGAAAAAGAAAAGAAAAGAAAAGAAAAGAAAAGCAGAGGAAGGCATTCAGATATAGCTACCTTACTTGCTTGCAGTTCCAACCACCACAGGGACTACTAATAAGTGTGACTGAATGAGATGGCAGACAGCAAGGTCTAGCAGGTGAGAAAACATCCGAGGTAGCCTCGACGACTCAATCATCATCACTTGATCCTTGTATATGATCTACGTAGTCAATCTCACTCTTTCAGAACTAACTTTTGATCAAGGTGGTAGGTAAGTCAATAAGTAGGATGCATAGGAGAAGCACCCTCAGAGGCGTAGTATGATCGAAGCACGACCCAATGATCTATTTCCATATCTTTATGACATGACTTTCCACCCATCTCAAGTTGGATCTTGAATTCGACGCTGTGTGCGGCCTTTTTCCTGTCGCATCAAGCGGATGTTGAGGTGCCCTGTGGGTGCACAGTAGACTGCTGGCGCGAGTGAGCGAACTTGACCTGCCAGGGGGTAATGGCACCAAGCATCGCTCCCGTCTGTTCTCCCCGGGATCTCATCCTTGAACGCAGTGGTGACCTAGGTAGCCCTGTCGGCCCCGTGGCCTGCTGTAGCCACTGGCTCTGTCCAGGGAGAAAACCCCAGTCACGGTCACAGTACGGAGCAGGTACTGTACGAACAACCGCTCAGAAGAAAACCCATGATCAATCACTTGAGGTGACCTGGTACGACGCTGCTCTGCATACCCCCCATCCGATGCCCCTCTACCCTTGTAACCCGCACCCCTCGCACCACCACCACTGAGCTCTCCGGCTCTTCAACGCCCTACAGAGCGTCCTTCATCCACCGAGTTTGCCTACAGTACCTAATGGTCCCTGGTTCTGTTGTGCGTTGAAAGGAGAGTGCCAGTGCGCATCCGACTGTGGAGTGGAGCGCGTTTGTGTTTCTTTCGATATCGATCATGGAGCGGAAGAGGAGAAACATATGAAGAATGATCCTGAGCCATTTGGCTCCATCTGATTATCAATGTGTAAAGACAAGACCTCAAAGGCCATAGGGGCAAGACCCAGCCTTCAGAAGAGAGGACAGCAGGGCAGGTACCCAGGTACTGAGTCTCAGCTTGATTCACAGCACAGTATGGGACCGTGTATCTCTAGGCCTAAGGCGGTTTAGTCTATTTCATGAACGCCAGCACACACCAGGGCGATGTCGGCTCGAATGGTGGGAAAGCTTTTAAAGTTCATTTTTAGATAATTCATAGAGGACAAAGGATAAGAATCGAGTACCTTCAAAGTCGAAAGATGATGGATATATGTCGAGGACGTTATTCCCAGCGAATTATTAAAGGTTGTTGGTCTTTGAAACTCGTGCTAACTTGCTTGAACCTCAACCTTGATAACCGTTCCACGCTTGCACATTCGCGAGTCCAATGTACCTCTACCTACAGTACCAGCGAAATATGCGAGGTCCACTGCACCCCAAATAGACTCACATGGAGTGCATACTGCATGGTTGTTCTCTTTAGTCGCGCAGAACGTTGAAGGTGATTAAAAGACAGAAAATAGTCAACTCTAACCATATTTCTCCATTTTGGTTAAAAATATATATATATATTTCTGCTTGAAGTCATCATGTATTCTCTTTCCCTTATCTGCTTCATAGCCCATTGCAAACGTGCCTCTGGCCTCTGGCCTGCGTCCATGGATGGTGGTCTTCTTCTCGTCAACCCAACTAAGCTAAGCTAAACTAAGAGTTAACCCCTCTTTGCCTCGATTGGATTGGATCTGTGGATATCTGCCACACCCTTCTCGTTCTCCCCTTCTCACCAAGGATGCTGATTCTCCCCACTCCCTCTCACACTCCTCAGCAAATTGCACTCCCCCATCTGCCCCCCGTCCCGACCTGCCTGTCTGCGGGGCGGGTACTGTTCAAGGCCCTGAGGGTACTGAGGGCACCTCTACCACGGACTGATCAAGCAAGTCAAGGTACGTACCTCACCTGCCTCCTCTGTTCCTTCTGTTCGTTCTGCCTCTCACCACCAAAATCCTGACCTTCTCGGGATTTTTCCTTTTCTCTTTCCCTTTCTATTTCTTTTCTTTCTCTTTCTTTCTTTTCCCTTGCCGGTTTCTTTCCCTTTGCCGTCCACCTCTATTTCCTTCGAGTTTGCAGTCACCCTTCCTCGACTGTTCTTCCTCGCAATTGTCCCGCCATATTGACGTTACGCCACCCCTACATCTATCCCTACCAGACTACTTAACCATATCTCGACATTTGAGACCAGCCGCATCGCATAACCCTCCCATTGACAACAACAAGAACACCTCCGCGATGAACCAAGGTCATCCCCAACCAGACATGTATTATTCTCCTCATTATTCGACACCACAGTATGGTTATGGTTATTCCACAAATGGTGCTCCAACCACAGCAGTATCCACCCCAATGCCCGCGCCCCAGAATGTACTGCCTGTTCCTTCAGCGCTCAGCAATCAAGGAGCAATGCAACAGCCAGGTTACAACAACAGCAGTAACAATGGCGCTTTCGATACAACCGGCCAGCATAACCCTCCTGGGATGAAGCCCAGAGTCACGGCTACTCTTTGGGAAGATGAAGGCAGCCTCTGCTTCCAGGTGGAAGCTAGAGGTATCTGTGTTGCGCGGAGAGAAGGTGAAAACGATGCTTGCTGCACAATTTTTGCATCAATCAGCTAACTTTAATCTTAGACAACCACATGATCAATGGTACGAAACTACTGAACGTGGCTGGTATGACGCGAGGTCGAAGGGACGGTATCTTGAAGAGCGAAAAAGTTCGCCATGTTGTCAAGATTGGTCCGATGCATTTGAAGGGTGTTTGGTAAGTACTTTCGTGTAGCTCGGTTTTGGACCTGTCGTTGGATGCTGGACTAACAAATGCTCAGGATCCCTTACGACCGTGCACTGGACTTCGCGAACAAGGAGAAGATCACAGAGCTTCTATTTCCGTTATTTGTCCACAACATTGGGGCACTTCTTTACCATCCTTCAAACTCGAACCGGACTAATCAGGTCATGGCAGCTGCTGAGCGCCGAAAACACGAGGGGCTTGGTGGTCAGAGACCAGCAGCTCCTAATGCTCTACCTTCAATTGGACAGCATCACCCAATGATGCCTGGATTGCCAGCCGCAGGATATGTTGCTCAGCCCCTCGCGAATGGCCCTCAGTCTCTTACAAACACTCCCCAACCTCTTACCAATGGTTCTCAGCCTCCCATGCAAAATGGAGGCAGTATGCTCAAGCGAGGACGGGAAGAAGATGATGAATTGCACCGACCGGTCTCCAATGGACACGATCCAATGAACAACATGCATGCGATGCCTAATGGCTATCAGCAGCCTCCCCTCGCCAGTGTGCATCAACCTCCTATGCAGAACGGAGGAGATATGCTCAAGCGGGGACGAGAGGACGATGACGACGTTCACAGGTCAGGACATAACGGACACGATACCATCAACAATATGCCCGGTAGCATGCCTGGACTGCCCAATGCATACGCCCAGCCTCTCCCAAATGTTCACCAGTCTCTTGCTAATGGAGATGGTGGTATGCTCAAGCGAGGGCGAGATGAAGATGATGATATTCACCGGTCAAGCCCGAATGGGCATGATTCCGCCGGTAGCTTCGAAATAAAGCGGCGTAAAACTTTGACATCGAACGACAGCATGGTTTCTCCCGGAGGATTTTACACTTTGCACAATTCCTATGGCCAGCCTGGTGTCATGAATGGCATGAGCCCATACAAGCGACGAGACGATGAGGCGGAAACGCCACGACCAGGCCCAAACGTTCACGATCACATGGGTAACTTCGACCTGAAGCGCCACAAGACCATGGAGACTAGCGTTGCTGCTCCTCAGTATGATGCGATGAACCGGCCTCACTCCAGTATCGGTACTTCTCCCACATACGCTCCTGCTCCTGTGTATGACAGCTTGGCTCGGCCTGCATCTACTGTTGCTGCATCTCCCTCATATCCCTCCGCACCCGTGTATGATGCTGGCGCTCGGCCTCCCTCCGCCATCAATGCCCCCCGCAGACAGCAATCCTTTAGTTAGTTCTCAGGGCTAGCATATTGTTCTCGCGGTCTTGTTGTCACCATAGCTGGAGGCAACACTGGTATCGACCCGAACATTCACCTGGCAGACTGCGAGCGAAAAATCAGGGCCTCTTCTCTGGCAGCCCACCTGGGGACATAACAACACACTCTTTCGATTTCTTTTTTTTTTTTTTTTCCTCTTTAAAAAAGAACTTTGCTTTTCTCTCTCTCTTTTTTTTGCGGGCACTCGCTGAAGCGCCCTTCATCAGAAATCCTTTGAATCAAAAGATGACGCCGACGAGTTCACGACACGACTTCCGATTCTTTGTTAACCTAGCATGCTCTGTCACGGATATACATGACTAATGAGTCACGTTCTGCATGGAGGTTTGATTTTGGAAAGAGTCAATGCAGCCAGGTTCTTTTTCTTTCGATGAATAACTCTGAAATGCGATAAGATCGCATGGTATGAGACAGCACTGCCTGTAATGAGCCCAGGCGGGAATGATGAGTTCGGAGCCGACCAATGTTTTCTTTTTTCCCTCATCTAGACAGGCCATCATATTGGAAAGTCTGGGCATTTAGGAATAACACCGGGACCGGCTGCGAATTACGATTTACGATCTTAAATTTCTCTTTCTTCACTTCTTCTTTCTCTTGCGCTCGCAACGCCATACGTGGGCACAGAAGATGTGTGTGTTTTCTTCTTTTTTTTCTTGGAAGTGCTGATTTATTAGGTAACGACTTATGAGGGAACAATAAAAGCTGCTCTTTTTTTTTTTCGAGATTAGACACAATTAGAGAGTTGGACCAGATGGGCTGAGACTCCAGTGCTGCTGTGTTGTCGTGATTTTGTGTGAACATGGCCTAAAGTGAATTCAGGAAAAAGTTCGTGCATACGTACATATCCAGTGTTGACCGGGCCATGTTGATACGCCCTCCTGCTGAGCTGAGGTGGATATCAAGTTTCAAGCATGCACAATGTCATGTCATACATGACCCGTCTTCAACGCTGGACGTTGGATACATAGGTACCTACCTACCTTTGTGGTGGAATGGAACGTCACGTGAAGGGCCCGCTACTGTTGCCGGGTCGACCACAGTCAACATTACTGGTGCTAGCGTGCAACCGTTTGGTTCTCTAATAAACAAGCAACACTACCTGCAAAGTGGCTTAACCTAACTATAAGTCAACAATATAGTCTTTTGACTGCGACAACGACCGCGACTACAAATTGTTAGCTTGATTGCCTTCTCTATTTGCTTTTAGCGTGCATCACAATGGAAACACCACTGTCACCAGCCCAAGATTCGAGTCTCAATATCCAAACACCGGTTACCACTAAGCGATACGACGCCTACGAGGTACGAACAGTCTCCGTGTCCTCTGAAACACAGAACGAGTCCTCTCAAAGGTCCTCCCCTTTTGTGTCAACCGTTAACGACACTGCCCTTTCCGATCAGGAGAACCGTTCTCCTACAAAATCACGACACTCCCGCGTCCTTTCAGGCGCAACTCTGTCACCACTTAAAATTCTCGCTGACCATCGAGAGGTGAGAGACGGAAGACCAACAGATAGGTTGTCCCCCAGCGCTCGCAGCCCTAGAAAGGTGTCTCCTGAGAAACGGTTTCCCGTTAAGGTCAGCAACCCTCTCGATACTCCTCGTGCCGCGACTATCGAGAGCACAATGAGCCTGGAGGACGCTGTACGACAAAACGAAGGCCTCAAACGCGCAATTGAAATCTTTGAAGACGAACAGAGCGTTTTGGAAGACGACCAAGGCGACATGAAAGTCACCACAGGCCCTACCAAGATTGACCCTGCTGGGCAAATGGAGGTGGACGAGTCCATGTGCCCTGATGATACTATGGCTAGCACATTCAGCACATTCTCGGCTGTTCCAAATCTGACCATGTTTGCCAAACTTGGTCAGAGTCCTACCAAGCTGTCCGACATTGGTGGTCTCACCCCTCGGGCAAACACAAGAGCCGATCACTCGCCATCACGAACGCCACGGGCTAGGCCTAGGCATGACTCAGGAAACACAACGAATCTGCTAGACTTTACAGAGCAGCTGCGTTTCCCTCAAAAGTCGCCATCCAAAGGCGGCCTTTCGCCATCCCGAACAGCCCCTGACGTCGCTACGACCCCTTCTCGCAATGGATTCGCCAACCTCATCGACTTCGATATTCCTCCTATGCCAACACCCCGCAGTGTTCCCAGCATTACTGCCCGAGAACTTGAGTCCCTCAAGTCAAACTTTTTGTCTGAGATCAGCTCCCTCAAGGCTTCATTGAGTGGTAAGGAGGCCGAAGTGCAATCTCTGAAGGCTGCTGTCGGCGACGCGGAGAAGCGAGTGGGCGAGTCTCAGGAACAGCTCCGTGACGAGCGTACTATCAAGGAGCAACTTGCTGCTGAGAAGGAAGGGTGGGAGAACCGTGGACGTGAGATGGAGAATGTCCTTCGAAAGGTTAAGGAAGAAATCGTGGTGAGCCAGAGAGAACAAGAAGAGCTCGAGCAGAAACTGGAAGAGAGTGAGAAACGACGTGAAGCAGCCGAGATATTACATCAGGAGGCGGAGAGCAAGATGGCCGGCATGCGTGCTGGAAAAGACACTGACAAGTCGTCGCCCGAAAAGCCCATGAGCCCAAGTAATACCAACCACGAGGTTGAGATTGCTGTTGAGCGCGTTGCTCGTGAGCTCCACGCTCTTTACAAAAGTAAGCACGAGTCCAAGGTCACTGCCCTCAAGAAGTCATACGAAACTCGATGGGAGAAGCGGGTCCATGAACTTGAGAGCAAGATTGAGGAACTCACTAAAGAGAATGAACGCCTGCGTCTCGGCCGAGATACATCAATGACCAAGGTAGAGCCCGACAGCGTCAAGGCTGATGAACGCAAGGCTCAAGCAGTCCGAGACAGCGCAACAATAAAGGAGCTCAATGCCGATATCCAGCGGCTTGAGGCGGTTGTAGAGACAGTGCAGCTCGACAATGAATCGCTTCGTAGCATGCTAGAGAAAGAGCGTGTTGAGAAGGGAGAGCTCGTGCAACTTGCCGAGGAGATGATGAACATGCAAAGCTTTGTCGCGCAGACACCAAAGCCGCAACAACAGTCGCAGCAACCCCAGTCTGCCTCCCGATACCCTCATGAGAGACAGCACGACAGGGAACCAGAGGCTAAGACGCCCAAGCGAAGCGCGGACCACTTTAGAAGCAGTGTCAGCCGTGCCTCTGGACTTCGTGCACCCGGTTCAGGCCTTCGAGCACCTCACGAGCGAACCAAGAGCGCGGGAGGCTTGCCTCGCCCAGGTAGCATGGCCCGCAGCGGCATCATGAGCTCTATCGAAAAGATGGGCAACTATCGAGGTCGTGGAGCTGAGTAAGATGGATTGAAAGGAGATACGATGAGCCTCAAAAGGGCAGATGAACGCTACAACTCATGACACACAAAACTGTATGACGGGATCTTGTTTTTCTGCGTGGCATATGCTGATGGGAACCTGTGAGCTTCCTCTAGAGCTTGGCGTAGCATTGTTTATTGATGTTTGCATGACCGATAACCATGGGCGCCTGGAGTTGCAACTTATAATATGGATGTTAGTTGTAGATTGGAGTAATACCCGAACATAATTGAATGACTTCTCTTCAGAAAGTGTATTCATCGAAGGCTTGGACAGGTAACAATCTGGCGGAAGAAACAGCTGATACGGATGCGTTAGAGGGTGTATTATCAGATGTATATAAACAATTCTCGTCTTTTATATTCATTTATCTCATTGAGGAAGTTTTCCTTTAAGCTTTCGTTACTGGGTATCATGTCATCTCGACATCCGTACCATTATATTCCATGCTGTCAAAGGCCATCTACGATCTGCACTTGTGATGTCTTGTACCTAAAGCTTGTAGGCCTTCTTAGCCGTTCCGCCGAAGATCATGGCACGCTCCTCATCATCAAGCGTGGCCATCCAGCACATGCGCTCAACGATGCTCCTCCACCTAGGCCAAGCATTATCGGTGTTGACAGTGCAGACAGGCCAGTCGCTGCCAAACATGATGCGGCCGGGGCCAAAGGTGGCCAGGACGATACCAAGCCAGCCAAGAGTAGCCTCGAAGATATGGTTGGGATCCTGGTTGCGCAGGGAGTCGGGCATTTCGGAGAAGCCACCCGAAAGTTTCATGTAGACGTGGGAGTCTTTACTGAGAGTGTAGACGGCGGTGCGCCAGGCATGGAAGCTGGGGTCTGAGGTGAGGTTGTAAATACTGAAGTCGGGTTTGCACAGGTGGTCTAGAAAGATGGCGTTAGTCCAGGTCGGAGAGGAGAAGGAATGGTTGAGACGAACTTAGCACTAGTGTGACCTTTTCATCCTCTGGGACACCATCGTGAACACGGTCAACAAACTCAATCACCTCATCGAGCTGTTTCTTTCCACGTCGGTGCTGGTCGATACCAATATCAAAGGTGAATCCTCGACGGCCCAGAAGCTTGACGCCCTCGATGAACTTTTCATTCAACATGGTGCCATGAGGCTTATCTTGCAACAGAAAGCGAAAACCCTTGATTTTAGACCACGCTTCTCCTGCCTCCTCCTTCACACGATCGAGATAGCGCTCCAGAACTTCAGGGCCACTGGGCAGCGGCGCCCAGGGTACGATACCTAGACACAACTTCGCGTCCTCAGCCGTGTGACCCTCTCCTTCGCGTGGTTGACCAAGCGCAACACGCTTGAGCCATGAGACCTCAGCTAGGGGTTGTTCCCAGCCGGAGCCATCAGCTGCGCCGGCTTCAACATCGTTCTTGCGGTCTGTTTCGACAAAGACAAAACCGAGGAGAGACGGGGCTGAAGAAGTAGCCTCGCGGTATTCTTCGAGAGAGCGCTGGCCCGCGAGAGGACCGTCGGGAGTGTACCAGGCCAGGGAGTCGGTCTCTGATGCAGGGTAGAGGTGGATGTGGGAGTCTATGATGGGGAGGATGAGCTGATCGTCGGACATATTCGCGGTAGAGCAGTGGTAGGTATTGAGGTTGATGTTGAGAGAGTTGGAGCTCTAGAAATTGAGGAGTTGATGGAGTGTGGAGGAACCTGTCGATACGACCTATTCACCTTGATAATAATTACTGACGAGTTCAGGTCTGGTTTTTTATGGAACAGAGAACCCAATCGGTTGTTACATGTAGAAACGACGTTATGTAGTTACGGTGTAGATGAGATTTAGGTGGTACCAGCTACCAACTGGATGAATGCCCGTCCACTGGATGGACAGTAAGGAGTTACCCCGCCGCCATGGATTGATAGAATTGGATCCCCGCTTCCTGGAAGGTCCCTCCCAAGGTAGGCTAGGCACTTTAGTGGCTAACACTAAACCGAACCATTGAAATGGGGCATTTAAGACTGCACAAACTTTAACACATCACATCACTTCACTTCATTTGCTTCGAGATGGTTTCATTCCGTTTATGAATAGATTCAATCGTCATCTATCCCTAGACAGCAAAGCTATTTCGTTCATTAAAATCATTGCTCGTGACTGTCCTTCATCAACTGCCTCATACTTCGTAATGGCTAGTTTAGACCTTCATCCATCGCCAGGCCTTGAACCACATCCAGGAATTATCTGCAAGAGATGGCATCTCATCATCGGGGCGGATGAGATTCTCATGCGTTTGACAATGTTGCTTCTAAGACGGTCTCTTTCGAGGCCTCTCAGCTCACCCAAGAACCAATAGAGTGAGGGGGGGATTACGCCTGCGCAGCCACGAGATGTGCCCATCGTGGACTACGCCGAACGGTCGCAGCATCGACCTAGCTAACGATCAACGTATCGGCGCGGTGAGGCGTTCGAGACCAGCTCGGCGTGCCATCCGTGTCAGAAAACGTGACGCAGGTCGGAACAGGAAAAATGATTGCTGATATTACCACAACAACACAGGTCGAGTCATCCGGGCGCTGGTGTGCTGCCAGGGGATGCCCGATGCAAGGAATGAACGGCTATAGGTTCTCTCAACCAGTTGCCACAGAGTTCTCCACACACTGACGCATTTATGCGACGACGCCGTGGCGGCGAGAGCTGGTGCGCGAGACTGAGGCTTCATACTCATACTCGTCTTCACTGCCACTGGAGCAGGAATCGCTGTCATCATCGTAGCCACAGCGAGATCCACCACAGTCGATCTTGACACGCTCGCCCTTGCGAGTGATACCGTAACGCTCACAGGTGCAAGAGCTGATATCTGATCCGGGAGTGCTGTAGCCAGAGAGGGAGGAGTTGGGCGACGAGCTGTCGGAGCGGTAAGACAGAGACGAACCGCTGGAGGATATTGGCGACGTGCTGAAGTCGGTGATGAACTCGTCCTCGATGTTGGCGCTGCCGAAGCGGTCGGCGAGCTCCTCGAGTTCCTCGTTGTCGTAGTAAGAGGCATCCAAGATGTGCTTGGTCGCATGGGGAGACATGGGCTTTGGGGCCTGGATCTGGGAGATTGACAGGGGGCGGCCCTTGGGGATGTCTACTGTGAGCTTAGAGCTGTGGCGAGAGGATCGCGAAGATCGAGAGTCCTTGTCCTTGGAGGAGTGAGAAGAGCTCTTGCTGCTGGAGGATGACTTGTGCGACGATGACTTGGAAGAGGATGAAGACTTGGAAGACTTGGAAGATGACGACTTTGAGGAAGACTTGGAAGATGAGGAGCGGTGGGACGATGACTTGTGAGAGTCGGTGGGAACGTCGAGAACGTTCAGCTCACGGCCAGTGGTGGGCTCAATGGTCGAGGTGACGCTGGGGTTGTGGGCAACATGGTAACCATCGATGATGTAGTAGTACCAGTATCTTTGGCCAGCCTCAAGAGTTGAGTTCTGGAATCGAAAGGTGCCCTTCCAGGAGCCGGACTTTGAAGAGGACTTGTCCTTGGACAGGGGGAGCTGACCGACGTAACCATCCCAGGAGCCGAGGAGATGAACAGTCTTGACGCCAGAGGAGACGCGGAGAGAGAAAGACAGTTGAATAGACGACATCTTGACTTGATTTGATTATGCGTTTTAAGTTGTTTGGTGAGTCAATGATGCAAAATTTGAAATGCTGATAAGTGCAATATTGATTTGATATTTGGCGCGAGCAAGTGAAATCCGCGGTTTCTGTAATTAGAAGATTATAACGGGTGTGGCGAGCAAAAACAGAATAGTTGTTAAAAGTATTGTCTCTAAGCTGGCCAGCAACTTATTGAGTGAGCTTTGGAGTTGACAGATATTGTTGATTAGAGACAACGAAATTAGAAGGATAATAGTAGAGACCGGCTCTACGGTAAACAAACGAAAACACAAGGGGGGAAGGGGAAGAGACCCAAAAAACAGAAACAGGATTTGCGATTGAAGAGGACTTGCTGAAGAAGAAAGAGAAAAAGAAGAACCTGTTGGGGGCGGGTGTTGGTCCTGTTTATAAGAAGCGGCCAAGTATGGCGGCCATAGCAAGCCATAGCCATTTTGCATGGATATTCATCACTATGTGGATAGGCAGGTAAGTGACAATGGATGTCAATAACATCGGTTGCCTTGTGAATTACGAATTACACACATAATGCGCAGAACCAAGGAATCTTCAATCCCAAAAACAGCCAATCACAAGCTGCAGACAAGGAAATGCCGAGTTCATGTCATCGACTATCACTCGGCCCATCACAACTGAACGGTTCCCTCTTCCCTCCCAGGACAAGCGTGGGCGGTTAAGCAGAGTGTGGGTCAAGAAAGTGCGTGCATCAAATAGTGGAGTCAATGCTGCGATATTTAGAAGCAGCCCCAGAAGGCAGACAGAGCGGGGAGAAACACTGCGCCAATCACATGCCCTCAACCGCCAAACAGGCCCAAGGAGCGACCCCCGTCGAGCGTCTATTCGAACGTCGTAATTGGCCTGTGGCACCGCCAGATTCAACCTCTCGTCACGCTGCAGCCCAGCCAATTATCAACAGCCATCGACCACATCTCACCTCTGCCACATGCATTTCAGCCATGCAAGGACGCAACAACAATGTCATTTCTCGTGCGGTCTAGACACCGGATTTGTCGACTCTCGTGGCCTCAGCAGCACACAGAAATCTATGGATCATGCAAGACCTAAGCTCATCGCACCTCGCATCGCCTTGCCTCGCATCTGCCGTGATGTTCTGCCTTTGCCTTGCACTGCACCGCTTTGACACCTCTGATTGTTATTGGGTCGCTCTCTAGTCGGGCGAACTGTGGTGCAACCCTCGAGTTCATGCGGCCGGGTTGAAGAATCGGACGAGTCAGGATTTGGTTCACAAGACTTATTGCCTTCAACATCACGGCGGAACTGTATGCTCCGCTGCTGTCGTATTGGTGGTGGTAAATACGCTATATCACACTTGGCCTGCAAGTCAACGGCAATTTGCCGTGGCTGCACTGCATTCACAAAGCACATGGGCCAGAAAAGAGACATGCGAATTGGCGGTGGCCCTCACATACACATAAGGTACATACATATTGAGGCCTTGTTCATATCCCCATTCCAGCCACCTCCGTTTACATCCCTGGAAGGCTCCTCATTTCTATGCAGACGGAAAAATCTGCTAGCAAGTCACAGTTTTAAGCAAAGAGACTCGCAGACACAATTGGTAAGCTTAGGTACCCCATTCAGCCGTTCGATAAGCATAATGTGTCTAAGACTGTAAGCATACCAGCTCCATCTTTCCCTCTACGGCCCGCCCGCGTGTGCCCGAGAGCATCTACTTCCCGGGCCTAGTATCTGTAGCATCGGCCCTCCGTCATCCGTCACTATGCATGCTTGTATTTTAGCTCCGGCGGGTATGTAAAACCCGTCACACTTACACGAGGGCACCCGCCGCCGCTCTCTGTGCCAGGCGGTTCCCTGCGGTGGCTGCTTGCTGAAAGAGGGAATTCTACGATCTCGCCAAATCAGAGGATAGTTAGGATCTCCGTTGCGGGACTTTGAACCAGAACATGACTCCTCAGCTACTGTACATGGTAGGGTGGAGGCATATCTTATGAGCAGCGAGTCTGGGATTGTTATCGCCCTAATTAATCTTGTATAGACAGTACGGTATGCGACTTTTCCACAGAGGATTCTGATCACTTGACAAAGGTTACACTCGGAACAGGTCCTGCATGCTGCGAACTTGCCTCTCAGATGACCGTTTTGGCGCTGTATGAAGATGCTTTCGGCTTGAGGTGCATGAAGAACGATAGCCACTATCATTCTGCTGCATAACAGAGCTTGTCCGAAGCATAATCATCACAATCTACATGTGACGAGCAATGATAAACATTGATGGTTTATTGGAATGTCTATTATTGGAAATCTGAATCGTGTTTCAGCCGTAAATAGCTTTATCACATTACCCATATTATGGTAATAAGAGAAAGGTTATGCAAACTAACACCAACAGAATATTTTCTCAGGAGTCTAAAACACAATTTTAAAAACGAGTAACACAAACAGAAGGTAACAAGGCAAAATACGTATATATTTACAATATGCCAATTTTCTGAATAGTTGCTGCACATGGCAGTAGTTTATGTGCCATCTTCCTATTTGGGATATTCATATAAGGTACTAGAACTTCGATCGAACTCGATGTAAACAGAGAAAATAGCAGCATAGTTCCAAGATGTATCGTCAATTCATTCTCATTCTAACAAATACAACAACAGATGCCGGAATCTATATACCGTAACAATACCTCGATACATTTTTTAACTACTAGGTATTGAATCGCTTCGGTGGGGGAGTGCCGCCCGTCACGTGGATACCCGTCGTATTCCTTGAATGCTTCATCTTGACGCGATGGAACATCGCGTCATTGGACCGGCATCATATACTTGGCCTGCCTAAGCTTCGTTTCTACCCAGAGTGCGGTATTCGGTCTGCTATCTTTTTATGCCCAACTTAAACATTGTTGAATTCTTGATTCCCAACCCATATCACAATTTTTTACGAGATAGGATTTTAGTGTCTCAAACCTTCACCGTTACATGCTTCAGTCATTTCTCAATACAACCTCAGTCCTGCCATGAGATATCTCTTGTGCCACCAAACTTAACATCATTTCTCAAATATATCCATCCCAGGACCAAGCCTTCTTCACACAATGACCACCAGCGGCTTTTCAGTTGACGATGCCCTCATCAACAAGGTAACGTCTTATGTTGAGCAATACATGTCCAGCTACGACGCCTCACACGATTTCAACCACATCAAGCGTGTTCTTCGTCTATCTCACCATATACAATCTCATACGCCTTCAACGCGCCGGGATCTCGTCACGTTGGCTGCACTTCTCCACGATGTCGGCGATAAGAAGTACCTACGTCCCGGCGAGGACCCCTCCCGCATGGTATCATCAGTTCTTATGTCTTTCGGCGCACCACAGACTCTTGCCGACACCGTCCAGATCATCTGTCTCGGTGTCAGCTACTCCTCTGAAATTAAGGACCCGGCGCGCATACGGGCTCTAATGGAGACGTATCCAGAGCTGGCGGTTGTTCAGGATGCCGACCGGTTAGATGCCATTGGCGCGGTGGGGATCGCGAGGACATTTGCATTTGGAGGTGCCAAGGGTCGGACGTTGGAGAATACCCTGGAGCATTTTGATGATAAGCTGTTGCTACTCGAGGGCATGATGAAGACGGAGGAGGGGAGAAGGATGGCCAAGGAGAGGACGGAGAGATTACGACTGATGAAGGAGTGGTGGCAGGATGAGACGGCCGAGTAAGAAGGTCTAATTATTAGCTCGAATCCAAGGCCCGTTCAAATGAAAAGAAAGAAAGAAAAACCAACTTGGTATTAATTCTATATGATAGTGAATCCCTCATCTGTTTATTGCCCAGACTCTCAAGTGCAGTGCCACCAACGGGGCCTTCCTTGCGACTGAAGGGCTAAAAGTACAGTAAGTCTGAGCGGCTTACGGCCCCCGCAAGCCTTACAAGAACCCTTACAAATGCCCATACGAACCAATTGAGTCTCTTCTATCTGACTAAATTGGTGGATCTGTGATGGTCGTTTTGGTTGTCTCACATGAGAACCTTTACGGGCTAGAGGTTCGTAGCTCAGGCAAGACATCAGCTCAGGAGACTATTCGCAAATAAGGAGGTGCATCAGGTAAAACATAAACTTACATTATCGCGAGGACCACCGCTTATATTTGTTCTTGTTCCTCATCCTTTCCTCATCCTGCATACTTGGTGAGACAGTCTATAATCTCTAATAATTGGCGATATTTCTCTTACAACCGCGTCTATCATAATGAATACACTTCCTACAGAAATCCTTATCCAGATTCTTGACAACATCCCATCCCCAGATGCCAAGCAAGCCCGTCTCACATCACGGACCTTCAATACCATTCTCGCAAGGCGCACCTTTGAAGTTCTCGTCTCATTCCTCGACCCTACAGTTGCGCAAAACACTATTCTGGCCACCGCACGAGACCCTGAGCGCCGCCGTCGACGACCTTCTATCTGGTCACCAAGATGCAGCGTGCCACCGAACCTGCCCGTTGAAGAAACATTCCTCATGGCACTTTGGGCTGGCTTGCGCGGAGAATCGTGGGCTGTGGAAATGGGTGAAAACGGAGACAAGTTGGATATTGATAATTGGCAGAGTGGGGTAGGGCGTAATGCAAGCGAAGAGGAGTTGAGAGAGGTTTTGTTTCGATACGCACTCTATTTGAGTTACATGAGCGAGTGTGAAAATGAACAAGACACACCACAGGCTTGGGTACTCAATGCAATGTGCAGCAAGTTGGAACATTGAGTACTTTTTCCTAATCGCTGATTTATATATTTCGTACTCAGGAGTTGGAGCATTATGGGCAGCGAACCAGTTAGTACTTTACTAAGCACTAGGTAGGTACTTACCTAGTGATATCAACCAAGATTCAATCGCAATCTTTGTTTCAGAAAATTGGGGTCACGCAAGATAATAATGGAAATGGAACAAACATGTCTTATCAAACCGTCTATATTTTTAAAGGGTACCTTTTTCGGTAGAATATGAATCAAAGTCTAGTCTAAATGAATGGTCGCTAGTATTAAATGTAGAAATTAGTATATAAGTCGTATGCATACGCTTTCGGATCTCATATAATGCATCCCCAATCCCATCATCGCTAGGCCCAATCCCTTGGAATCCTCAGCGGAAATAAACCCCCCGGTTGTAAACGCCGGTCGCTTTCGCAAACAAAATCAAATCATGCCCAAGTGCCATGCTTTCATGCATCGTGTAAGGATCGTAAGAAGTTTTGAAAAGTGATGTGGTCAATTGACCGGAATGTCTCCACCTTAGATGAGGTAGACGGCGGCGAAACCAGCAATGGCTAGGAGACCAGTGACGGCGTTCATGGCAGCACCGGCAGTCTGGATAGTCTCAGGAACATCGGAGGATGTGGAAGGCTTGTGATCCTCAGATTCAGAGCCACCGTTGCCTTCCTTGTTTCCGCTGCCACCGTTGCCGTTGCCATTGCCATTGTCGGTGCCGTCGTCGTTACCGCTCTTCTCGCCCTGGGGAGTCTTTCCACCATGGTTACCGGGATAGCCAGGGGTAGTTCCGTTGGGATAGACGGGAACACCGCCGGTGGGTACAGGGTGGTAAGTATGAGGAGGAGGGTTGACAGCAGTGGCGTTGTGGCCGTGGTCCTTGGGGACGGTGTATGTGATGGTCTTAGTCACGCTCTGGCCAGGGTTGGTAGGATGAGGGTAGGCGTAGGTCTGAGTCTTGGTGATGACCTCCTGGCCGGGATGAGTAGGCACGGGCCCATGAGGCTTAGGCTCAGTAGGGTTGGGGTAGACAGGCTCGTGAGGCTTGCTGGGCTGAGTGACCTCAGTGACGGGGCAGATAGTTGTGGAAACGGCGATGGTCTCGGTAGTGACATGACCAACTGGGCAGTTGATAACAGTAGGAGGGCACTGAGTAATGGTGTACGTCTTGGTGCTGTAGACAGTGCTGGTGGTGTACTCAGTAGGCTTGGTGACGTTGGCAGGCTGGGTGTAGACAGTGGTGAAGCCGACGTGAGGCTAATCAACATGGGTCAGTATAAACGTCAAGGATCGATAACGTTGATCAAGACTTACGTTCTCGTAGTGGGCGTTGGCAACAGCAGCCGCAGCAGCAATGATAATTCCTGAAGACCTCATGGTGCTTAGTTTTTTAGAGTTTGTGTTAGATAAACGAATGTACTTTGTCAATGTATCTAGATCCTAGATCGACAGAGCTAATCTTTGAACGAAAGACGATGGTGTATAAGATGATGAGAGAAAGGGCTGAAGGTGAGGCAGAGCATTTCTTATATCTTGTTGACCTGGCGGCCTAATTTGTTGGGTAGGTAAGCGAGATAGAGCGGAGTCAACTAAAGTCTTCCTCAGTTCGATTCTATTCCAGTCCAATGGCAAGACTAGTTCTTGTTAGCAGGGCTGATGATAAGCCCATGGCGAAGTGGCTGTTGAAAATGGCGATATGGATACGAGGTGTGGGTTGTTTGGTGCCAAGACCCTGAATCGCCGTATTGCTGACAGCTACCAACACTCCCCCCATGTCCCAAAATGGAAAAACAGGCCCAAAAGAGCCGTGTTGTTTCCTTGGCTCTTGTTATCATTAACATGTAGCGGACCATGCCATGCCCACAGCTGCACCTAACAAAGTCTAGAGCAAATCTCTGCAGACAGGACCCACGGTGATAGCTACTAAGCTCACCGAGCTTGTACAGTAATTTCAAAATTTTCTCTTGATCTGATCAGCAATACGGACACTGACCCCAGGACCTGGCAATGTGCCCCAGCTGGAGATTTCGTAATGCGGCTGGAGGGTCAAGGATGGGATGGCAAAATCAGAACCCTATGCACATGCGTGGCTATGTCAGCATGTAACGATTCGATCTCGTGGAAAAGCTTAAACAGCCAGTTGACACTGGTAGACGTAACGTGGGTCAATCAGAGGTGTAAGGCTGCCATCAAGAATTGACAGGGGCTATTCTTGGAAAATGGCGTTCTTCGCTCCAGCTAGCGGTCCGCCATGTGTCCTGTGCCCAACGCCGGGGTTGCCGGCGCTGACGACCGAGATGGCTGAGCTGAGCCTCAGAGTAGATCCCCAGATTGCTGGTAGAAACGACCGGGAAAACTGTATTGCTTCAACGGCCTCCTATGTCCGATGACTTCATCGTCGATGGATATCCAAATCTCGTACTCAAAACCCAAATTCGGGTTCTCTTCTTCTCCAAATAGATCTCCATAGATGACCTAGAACCGGGTGACTGGGAGCTGAAGTCTGGAGACGTCGGGCTTGCCATCACGCAAAACAAGAACATATCGACCCGCTGAGTGATTGTGACTCAGCGGCAAGTGACCATTACCAGCAGCCCTCTTCACTTCCTGCCCTTCCTTCCTTGCAGGGTGCGGCCGTCTTGTCCATCTCCGTTCACACATCAACCCCATAGTTATCTGCCTGTTCATTCGTATCGATCACACCCTTTCTTCTCCTTGCAGTGCAGTATCTTTAGAAGAACAGGCGACTGCCACCAGCTCGGGAACTCTCAGTGGCAGGGGAGCGTAATCTAGAGGCTAACAGAAAGCTCTCGGAGTAACGTTGCCAAGGTTGTACTGTACCAATTTTGCCAGCTACTACATACCCGTCGGGACCTAAGGGCTTGTTGTGGCTTGCCCTAACATCATAGCCATGGCCTCGTCATACTCAGCCTCAGATGTTAGCGTCATACTCCCTCGACCAGTAAGCGTGCGGCGACTTGGGCCCGGAGACGACGTTGATAAATATAACGTAGAGACCTCCGTTCGGACTCGCAATCAGATCTTCGATTCTATTATGGGAATCAGTCCATGGAGAACTCCGTGGTGAATTATGACTCTGACTTTCTCTTCGGTCCGCAAACGCCACTCAATGTGAGTTGTCCGTCTAGCCCTTATTTAGGTGACATCGGCCACTTCACATTCTGCGGGTACAGCCAGGACAAATCTGGACAAGGCGCGATACCCAACATGAAGGAATTTACAAGGCTGCCATACGAATTCCACCGCGGCTCGTATCTATGTGGCCACCCATCAGACACCTTATCACCCGCATCCCATGGCAGCAAGATCAGGCTGAATGGCCTCTCAACTCGATTCTCGGGATAATGGGCCCATTTGTTAGCGTGTGCAATGATCAAATACGCAGGTGACCGCCATGGTTGTTGGTCGCCTCTGGAATCTCGAGATCTCGTTGGAACCGAATACTGGCTGCCGTTCTTCGCTGTGGGGACTTGGAGTTGAGTTGGTGACTGATGGAAAGCTCTACAGGGCCACCCTGCTTGCACTCTACGCTTATCAAGTTCCCCCCGGTCGATTTTCTTCACTGCACCAACAGTGGAGATTGTCAACTCGAACACCCTTTCAGCCATTTTGGCGTGTTGCGGCGACGCTCAAGTCTTCACGATAGTGCGTGGCGTAGGAGCTGCGAAGCAAGATTTCTCTTGGTCGATTAAGATGTTAAGATCTACCGATAAGTTTGAGTAATTGAGTGTTGCTGTTTGGATGACCAACAATGTAATATGGTGCTCATGGCAAGATGGTGAACCTCTTGTCTTGTAGGTTGTCGCCATCTCCATGGTTTTGCTCCAAGAATTCACACATTGGTGGCACCCTGATGGACAACTTCTCTGCGTCTAGTAGTCTATGTTCTCAGATATCGTTATTCCCTTTATGCCTGTTACTGGCCGCTGTGGTTCACACTCAATCTGATAACTGTTCGGTGGTATTGACCCGCAAAACTTATACATCCATACGGATCTTTTCCAGCCAAGACGACACCATCCTCACTAAAGATGCAGAATATTATTTCATATCACATAGGAGAATGTCATCCAAATATATATATATATACACGGCGTTTCGAGCTTGTAATGTGGTGCAAAACTGAACGGTTCAACTACAGGGTAGCCCGCATACCCTACATACTTGATCATTAATAATATGTCATATCATTATTATATTAATTTAGTGACTTGCAGGTTCGAATTGATACTGGGTATGCCATGACCTTTTGTGGCCACGAATTCTCTCATAGTATTGCAGCTCTGCAATGCGCCCATCCAAGCCTAGATAACTGAAGGTTGATTGGATAGGATGTACAATGCTATCTATACTCAGGGACTTAAAAAGTAGTCAGGGACCGTGAGTCCTCGTTATATCACATATTCCAAAAGCCTGATGCATAATGGGCTAATCAACGAGCTAGGCATCTGCATACAGGGCTGAATCTGAGACGTGTGAGGCCGTTGCATACGAGGTCTTGCACCCCTAAGGAGTACTTACATACAAAATCCGGCTGTTACCAATGTTTTTTTGTTCCAATTGGAGAGGGCAGCTGGGCAGCGAATTGTCCACTACCTTACGTATGAAATGCGAACCAAGACAAGGGAACAAACGGGGGACGATCTATACTAGCGGCAGCTAGTCAATTGATATCAGCCGATTTACCTGCCTACCCCGGTCTTGATAAGGCATAAGGAAAACGATGGCTGGTAATGGCTCATTTTGCACGACTTGCAGCGAAGGATTTTGATTCGATACTTAGAGCATGCAGAGAGGTACAACACAGTAGGTAAACAGCAGGATGTAGGGGTTGTGAGAGAATCGAGTGGGAGAGGTGCCTTAGGTCTTGACTGGCTGGTTAAGACACCACTTGTGTTGGCGTGCAGAAGCCCAAGGTTCTAGGTTGTCATTTCTTCCTTTTTGTCCTAGTCCTCGTTCTAAACTCGGTAGGGTTACGCCTCCGACGCGGCGGATTCGTCTCCGAGAAATAGACAAACTTAGATATGAAGCGCCGTAATTGACAGCCGAGAGCTGCGATAGAGGCACCACGTGAGAAGGATAAATAGAAGGATTAGGACAAACAATTAAACGATGGGGACTGTCGGGTAAAGCGTGTTTAATGAGAATGGATACACAACTGTGTGCCCTTCTATCAAATACCTAATCATTCAGCCAGCCATTAGTCTGGGTGACTTCAATTGGTGCTAGTTACCTCTTGCATCACCGCTGTGCAAACGATCCAAGGGCGGGGCAGTTTGTTTTTCTTCTGCACTCTGGACCAGGCTATGACCCTTGCATATTTTTTTTTTTAATTCTTTCGACAGCCAAGTGAAGACCGAGTACACGGCAAGAGAGAGATGTAAATTTTTATTATTATTATTTTTTTTTTATATTTTTTTTTAAAAAAAAAACCCAAAAACCCCAAAACTAGGATTGTCACTCTATTAGCCTTACCTGCCAGCCAGTTGGTCACCAATGTTGCATATTGTATCCACCAGGTTGAATGCATCTGTCCAGAGCGCCCCTTCACCCATCCATTCAACTTTCAATTCATCACACTGTCTCACAGTATGAGAAAACGCCTCGAGTTCTAGCCAGTAACTGAGACGTCTAGCTCTGCCCAATAAAAGGCTCACAACGGCACAACCCATTTATATCAAGCTGTGAACAAAGAACTCAATGGTATCCCTTGCGCATGTGGAAGCGCCTTTGGAAGCGCCTTTGGACACCTGGACACACAATGATATCCAATCTGCCTATACTCAGCTGCCCCTCGGGCCTCTGTGTTGCGGCAGTACCAACCGTACTGTTTTGAAATTCGCCCATCATTGCATTGCATTACCTTGCATGAAGAAGGAAGGCAAGCAGCTCTGCAACTCGAAATAGAGTTCCAGATTTAGCACTCAAACAAAACGAATCCAATGGCACCTTGGACTCACACAATGGCCCCCAGTCTGAGGTTGCGTCAGTGGTCCAGTGCCAACCTGACGATTTGCTCCTGCCCTGGGTGACTTGACTTAATTGACAATGGAGTGGAGGGAGGGAAGCTCGCCTGTTGGCCCGGGCCGCTGGGCCACTGCAGCTCGAGATGCACCACTGGGACCACTGAATATGTCTTTGACACCACTGAGAGCTGCTGGAAACTCGCCCCCTTTAGTGTCCCCTGCCCCTCCTTCTCAACCTCGACGGGACTTGCTTCTTCTGGGCTTCCATGGCAAGGTTCCTCCACCTACTCTTGTTGCCTACTCTACTATTCCTCAATCAGTCTCTCCATATCTCTCCCTCGTCATCTCACCTCATTTCTTCCTCACTTCTTCACACTTGGCTCTTTGCCCTTAGCCAGACTCGCAAGGCCCAGCCAACTGAAACCTGATATCGCTCTTCGTTTTATATACTAGCTTTGATGCGATTACGGCGAGAATAATCTCACGCTCATCCGATCTTAGTATGCGCTTTCGACTGCCACGCTCGACACTTCACCCAACTCTCTAAGCCAAGTTTGCGATTGTGTTCAACGTGACGGTTCACGCTCATAGCCGCGTCCAACTGTGGTTTTTTGCTTTGAGACCTGCCACCACCCTTCAAGCGCGTCGCCTACTTGCATGTCTCGGACCACTGTCTAACCTGTTCCTGTTGTGTTCCGCAACTGCTCCAAAACCCTGCTTCCTGTCCGATGGCTGCCAGTATGCCAGCACCCGACCGTCTCAACATCGTTGTCGCGAAGCAACAGTTTTAAAGCCTTTGTTTAGTCGAAGTTATGCTCTCAACTGCACACTCTATTTCATCACCTGTCATGATGGCGCCTCCCAGCGATTATTCCTCCCAATCACCACATGAGGTCAGCCCAAACAGTCAACTGCAATTCAAAAAGCACAAAGTTCTTCCACGGCCTCGCCCCGAAAGAATTTCCGAATTTCCAATGCGAGTGGCAAGTCCTTCAACCAGATATGACCCAGTCGTCGACACTTCGCGCCCTAGCAATAGCACCCAGCCGTCGAGTCCACGAATTCTTAAACATCAATCGCGAAGGATAAGCAGTGGTCCAGATTTACCACCAACTCCGCCGAGACATTCGCGTCAGCCTTCAGATAACTCTTCTGGAAAGACAAGTAGTCCAACTGCGACCGATGTCTCGTTACGAACCCCGCAGCCATCACATCTGCGTCCGCCTACGACGCCTCCTAACCAGAATAGTCCGCCCACGCCTGATGTGACGCCGCCTCATTCCATTAGCTGCCCGCAATCATTAAGACCCATCGTTGGTGATCGTGCTGGATCAAATACTACCGCCGGTGGATCGCAATCTGGTTCCTTTACAACTGCACGAGAAGAGCCTTTAACATCTGAAGATGAGGGCAATCCTGTAGTCGACAAAAGCCCCCGGCTAGCTACACGCCAAGTTTCTGGCACACGTTCACGTATTCCTCAGCCCGAGCCTTTGGGATTGGCCTTGGTTAACCTGGCCCCTCGCTCAGACGGGAGCAGCACATCGAGGTCACCAGGAGGACACTGGGGTCACAACGACAGTGACTGGGGCTCTGTGAGCGAAGTAGAGCAGGAATGGGACCACAATCTGCAAAGACTAGTAACTGTCAAGAAGTGGCCTGAACAGCTTGATATGCCACGTTCAAATCCAAACAGGGCGAAGGTCGTCGAACCTAACGTGATCGTACCAGCACAAGCAGCTAAAGCTGTGCGGGGCATGTCTCTACACCAAAGAACGGATGCTCCCTCTTCAAGAGGCCCTTTAAACCGCGAGATTCCCTCTTCAGCTACATCGAGTACGATCGCAAGTTCTGATCCACGCAGAATGTCGGCTATCTCTACTAAATCCACTGTCTCAACTGTTGTGGAGGCATATCTTTTGGATACAACCCCCAAGAGGCAGAGGACTCTGCGCCATATGCGAAAGCATACCATTCTCAGAGATTCGATCAATGCGTCATCCACATCAACCGCAAATTCTCTGAAGTCGGACAGATCGCATACTGATTCACGCGTTCGAGCACGCCCAAGTGCCTCGAAGTCTGAAAGCCAGTCTTCCAACGCGACACTTAATTCTCTCTCGAGTAACAGAGCCCGTCGCGAGATTTGGAAAGCAGGCGGAATACCCGTGATTGTTGTCCCTGATCGCTTGTCGTCGCACAGGACCAAGTCCAGGGAACCTTCGTTGAGATCACACTCCAGCCGAAAGTCGAGTCGCACCACCAGCGTCAGCCCTACACTGAATGATACATCATCGACCAAGGATGAGGCTCCTATTGTGCGGCGTCAGCCTCGAGGTCGTTCCTACTCTATGTCTGAAAGCCCCGACGAGAGGACCATGGATTATCCTCCTGTCGTGCCGGCTCGCTCGTCTTCTCTTTCGGCCCCTACTAGCCGTAATGGTTCAAGAGCCAGTTCTTTGACAGCCGAGAGTATGAAACTTCATAACGCCCTACAAGAATACCTCAATAAGAAGAAAGACACACCCCGAGTGCCTGACATTCGCTTTCAAGAAGAAATACTAGCTGCACAAACGCTTTCTAATGCTTCTGAGAGCCACCGTCGGTCAAGCTCTGAACGCCACGACGACTTTTTGAACACCAAGGGATACGGTTCACAAAACACTCCGTTTTCTTTGGCTTCTGTTGAGACCAATGGCACCAACCCAGTAGTTTCGGAGGCTCTCGCTGTGCAAATGTACCCTCATCAGAACTCATCTCTTTTGATGGTGGATCATTCGACGAAGCCCTCTGAGTCGCCAGACCAGACTCAATCGGGAGCGGAGGAAGACTTAGACGTTCCAATGCCCACTGACTCCTCGGACGAAATTCCTACTACGCCTCCCCAGCCAAAATTTTCTCTTGACGATGTAGACTCTCCGCTTCGGAATCCCCGAGCGCCCCCTGAGCCTCCAAGTCACCCGCCAGCCATTAACTTCATTCCTGCCACCCCATCGGGAACGACACCGGCTCATGAGAAGATGACTCAAATGGGCAATTACTTCGAATCAATGAACGAGAAGCCCCCTCGTCGTCCTTCCGTGGTCCGCCGTGCGTTCAACCGTACGCGACGTCATTCGGTGGATTACACGCCATCGGCACGACGGCCTTCGAGTTTCCTGTCGCGGACTTTGTCCCTCTCACGGACTGGTCGGATCAGAGGAATGCCCACTATGGAACGTGAACCGGCATACCCCAATTCTGACGAAAGCCCAGTTGAAGAAGATAAACTGCACCCTTTTTGGCGCCCTCAGTGGTCCAGCGAGGACTTGGACGAATGCGATGAAGACTGTGACGGTGACTGCGATCTTCATTGGTCGGATGAATCGGCTGATCAAGTCTATCGATATCCTCCGGTCGACAATCGACCAAAAGGGCCCCAGCGAAGCTTCAGCTCCAGGATGAAGCGTACATTTGCCGTCCTCCCGCCTCGTGAGGGCTCCCACTACACCAGCTATGACTGGCCTACTACTGAGCGCCGTACCATTGGACGGACCCCGAGTGGCAACCTCAGAGTTATGAGACATCGTTCTAGCTTTGATTCTCTGAGACGAAACTACAACGACGATGAGAGGCCGCATTCAGCGGATGGCGAGGTTAAGAGGTCTTTTTGGCGCGCCAACAGCATTCAAAGGCGAGCTAACAAAGAGAAGAGAAGACTCTCTCTGGGAAGCAAATTGGAGGAGCTACAGAATCTTCCGCGCAAATTTAGTGAGAGGAGGCGCGAGAAGCGATCACAAGAGCTCCGCAAGAAGATCAGCGGACCAAAGGAGGTTCGCGATGGGGTGGGAGATATCATTCGATCGAGCGCAGCTCGCGATCATTACCAATCCCACGACAGGGTGTCATCACGCTGAGCTACTGACTGGGTTTGCCGGCGCAGATGTAGTTCTTGGTGTGGCTGGGAGCGGTAAACGATTATCACTATTTGTTATAAAAGACATGACGACAAAAGGTTTATGACTGAGATGATTAACGCTTTACGATACGATTGATGGAGGGTTATGAAGACAATATTGCTTATGATTTGCTACTTGGGATTTTGCTTTGAAGATGGTCTATATGGAATGCTACTTGGAGGATACTTTCACGTTGCTACAGGTAGGAGTGGTTGTTTATGTACGATAATCACACACACATATTATATATACCATATTCATTCGCTTGATGCCAAGGCATTGGCAGCAGAACCACGTATTCACAGATTAGACACGATGTAATCGAGGAATGCGCACGCTTGGGGCTCCTTTCTTCCTTTAACAGCCAAACGATGATCTCATAGCATCAGGCTGACGATACTTCCCATTTTCCTTGATCTTGCCCTTAACGCCTAATTCGCCAACAATGCTATGGGTAAAACCAGCCCAAAACTCATCTTCGCCACCGAGAATGACACTTATCGCTTCTCGTGCCCAGGAGCTCCTGCTCCGGGAGGAGCAAACCCAGGTGGTGGGATACCACCAAGTGGAAAGCCTTGGCCGGGTGGAGGCATGCCAGGCATGCCAGGGAAAGGCGGAGGAGCACCATTTGAGGCGCCCGGAGCTCCGGGAGCACTCGGAGGAGGGAAAGGGAAGCCGCCAGGAGGAGGGAATGGAAGACCATTAGGAGGCATGCCGTTAGGTCCAGGGAATGGGGGCATGGGGGGCATGCCTCGACCGCCGCCAGCAGGTGCTAGGTTATGTTAGAGACGCGTTCCTTGACGAAAACCCGAGAAATACTTACGAGGAAGTCCTTGAGGAAATTGCCCAGGGGGCGCGCCTGGCATTCCAGGAAATGGAGGAGGAGGGAGGATGCCTGGAATGTGTGAGTGCTTCCATTTCCTCAAGATCATGAGATCTCGGTACTTACCACCTGGGAAGCCGAAGGGAGGCGGGGGAAAGCCCTGTCCAGGCTGGTTTTGAGGAAGCATAGGGTTCGCGTGGGCCTGACCCTCGGCGGCGTAAGAAGAGGTAATGGAGTCGATAACGGACTGGGCTTTCTCGTGACCAATTTCTAAGAAAAAAAAAAGTTAGACATGAGGTCGCAGTATGAAATAAGATGCAACGCACGTTGGTAATAGTCAACCACATTCCGTAGATGGTTTCGACCGCTGTTATGAGCCTTGCGCACACTCATGGAGTCATGCGTAAGGTAGACATCGCAGTAGTCGCCTGGAAGGAAGAGAGGTCAGTCGGAGGGGTCTTCATCGATTCGCGCGCTATCAGGAGGGAGCTTACAGAAGACTGTGATAGGAGTTAGCGAGAGCTCTCGAATTCCAAATAGCTGATTGTGAAGTGGGCTTACACTTGGGCATCTTTTAAAGAAATGCGCGGTCGCTGTTGCTCAGCTAATCAACAAGTGATAATGTCGGTTTATGATTATGCTATGATGTTCAGACGCGAAAACATCCTGAAGTCGACGAGGCTGGCCCCACACGTGATGGCGGCGACAAGGCCAGCGCTAAGTTCTGTGTAATTGGCCAGAAGGAAGCTAAACTTAGGGGGTCTCTCCCGCATGTGGGGCACGGCTCAACTGGGACACCTTTCAATTAGACCAAGTCCAGTCCAACCCCTTGTCCATCTTAAAGAACTATCCTACGTAGCCTTTCCTCTCCAACCTTACGATACGATACGATCACTTTGGAGAGGGAGACCAACTTTTCAAAGCTACACAGCATTTGACCACGACAATGGCTCTTCGAAAATCATTGCTGCAGTATATCTGCAGCGTCCTGCTGCTTGTCAGCGCCGCCAGCGCTCTGAAGTTCGACCTCATCGCACAAGCAGAGAGTTCGAAGAGGGAACGCTGCGTGCGCAACTTTGTCGGAAAGGACACACTCGTGGTGGTGACAGCGACAGTCGACGGTTACAAGGGCGATGGCATGGTGGTGAATCTCTACGTACGTTGTGCCACATTGAGAACAGATTCAGATTCGCATGAGTTGGAAAGGAGTGTCTAATATGACTTTGCAGATTCGTGATGCTGTTGGCAATGAGTATGGTCGCCCCAGGGACGTTGTCGGAGAGTCAAGAACCGTATTCACCTCTCACGCCGATGCTGCCTTCGATGTTTGCTTTGAAAACATTGTTACCGGCTGTACGTGGTAGTTCCTGATCGCAGCGTGTTTGATGTCTCGGCATCACTGCTCTGCGCTCATCCTTTTTTATCATTGACATACTGACAATTCTTCAGCCCAGCGAATCAACAACCCCACCCGCCATGTTGAGCTCGATATCGACATTGGCGCCGACGCCAAGGATTGGTCCGCCATTCAGGCCACCGAGAAGCTCAAGCCTGTTGAGGCTGAGCTCCGCCGTATCGAAGAGATCACTAGCGAACTCGTTACCGAAATGGAGTACCTCCGTGCCCGAGAGCAGAAGCTACGAGACACCAACGAGAGCACCAACAACCGTGTCAAGTGGTTCGGTATCGCTACCACCTGGCTTCTCATTGGTCTCTGGGGCTGGCAGATCATGTACCTCCGTGCCTACTTCCGATCTAAGCATCTTATTTAAGAGAGTGCTTTGCGTGCGTGTTGTCTAGAGAAGTTCCTTAGAGCCACAAAAAATCTGATATTCGGATCTGGAGGATTATCGAGAGGCATCGAAACTACATGGCCCTGATCCGCTGTCGCAACTCCGTCTGGCCGTGTAAGTGGCTTCTGGACATGCTGGCGTTGGAATCCGTGGCGTGTATATGATTGGGATTGGGAGTAAGGCATGACCCTTTCCAATCTAGGGTCTTTATGTTTTGCTTTTGAAGAGCAGTGTAACAAAAGTTCATGAAAGAGCAATAATTTTACGTCCGCACATAATGTACTCGTCGAAACCTGCTGTTTTGAAAGTGCACACGACTCGACATTCAGAGATAGATATGTGGCGTGTGTTGGAAGATGGCTGTTGTGGCTTGGGGAGCCATTTTGATTGGTGCGCTGTCATTTATTTCTCTGACTCAACTAAGCCCGCGCTGACCCCTCCACAACCCACTTGTCCCTGAGAAGACCCCGCGATACCTCGACTGGACAAAGAAAGCCCGGCCATTTCAAATCTCGAAATAAAATAGAGCCATACAAGGTCGACCTCGGGAAAATGGCGGATCTCAACCCTCCCAATACTGCTGTTCAGGACCAGGATATTAACCCCTGGTCTGTCGAGGGAGCCCAGGGCGAGGATGGTGAGGTTGCTGCCATTGACTATGATGCCATCTGCTCGTGAGCGCCACCCCCAAACCCCAAGAATCGTACCAGAACTGAACTCGAACTTCGAGACTGACAAGACGAATAAAGAAAATGGAAGACCTCAAAGATTGACCATGGACTTCTTGAGCGATTCGAGCAGGTGACGGGCAAGAAACCTCATCGCTGGCTTCGACGCGGCCTCTTCTTCAGCCATCGCGACTTCGACAAGATCCTCACAAAATACGAGCATGGCGAGCCCTTCTTCCTTTACACCGGTCGTGGACCTAGCACTGGTAGTCTTCATCTTGGCCACACGATTCCCCTCGAGTTTACGAAGTGGTTGCAGGATGTCTTTGACGTACCCTTGGTTTTCATGTTGACAGACGACGAGAAAGCTTTGTTCAAGGACAGCTTGACGTTTGAGGACACTCTGGCATACGCCATGGAAAATGCCCGAGATATCATCGCGCTTGGTTTCGATGTCAAGAAGACTTTCCTGTACAGCGACCTCAAGTACTTGAGCAACCACTTCCTTATGAATGCCTGGGAGTTCTCCAAGCTGGTTACTTTCAACCAGGTCCGTGGAGCCTTTGGCTTCAATGAGAGGTAGGTCGAATTAGCGCACATCACTTTGCTACAGCACTAATTTGACAAAGCACGAACATTGGCAAGATCTTCTTCCCCTCGGTGCAGTGTGTAGCTGCTTTCGCTACATCTTACCCTGAGATCTGGTCTGATGAGCCTTCTCCGGTTCGAACCAAGCAGCTGGGCAAGATCCAGTGCCTCATCCCCATGGGTATCGACCAGGACCCTTACTTCCGGCTCGTCCGAGATAACGCCCACCGCATGAAGAACCCTTCACCAAAGCCTGCTTTGATCCACTCCAAGTTCCTTACTGCGTTACAAGGTGCTGGTGGCAAGATGTCGTCTTCAAATCCCAACTCGGCCATTTTCATGACCGATACTGCTAAGCAGATCAAGGTAAGACTGTTGGGTATGCAATTGATTGGTGGTTGCTGACTTGCGTTTGATATAGAACAAGATCAACAAGTTTGCTTTCAGTGGTGGTCGAGAGACACTTGAGGAGCATCGCGAAAAGGGAGGAAACCCCGATGTCGATGTCGCCTACATCTATCTCACTTACTTCGAAGATGATGACGAGAAGCTCCAGAAGATCTACGACGATTACAAGAGCGGCTCTCTTCTAACTGGAGAGTTGAAAAAGATGGCAATTGAGGCTCTGCAGCCTGTCGTACAGACCTTCCAAGATCGAAGAAAGGCCGTCACAGACGAGGTACTTGAATCGTACATGAAACCCCGAAGACTTGAATGGGGTGGCAACCCTAACCCCAAGCCCAAAGAAGACAAGAAGAAGGAGAAGATCGAGAAGAAGCCAGAAGAGATAAAGGCTGCGTTGCCAGACCGTACTGTTGAAAAGTCGGCTTAGACGCCGTATCAAGGGGAGGCGATTTCCTTTGCACGACAAACAGAGACAAGTAGATTCGTGAATAAAATGGAGCCATGTCTTTGCGCACAAGTCGAGACGATCACTGGTGTGAGATTCATTCACAATTCTTCGTGATAGTTATCACCCGACTGTAGTGCAGGGTGAGGTAAGCATCTAGTTACCCGAATCCTTATCGGATGAGATACTTCCCTGGGCCCACTTACTCCAGCTTTGAAATTATTATTCGGCCTCGGCCCTCGAGTCTTGGGATCTCGACGTCAACAATAAACGCTTCACGTTTGCCACTACATTCTCAATTACGAGTTCTTTAATCTCAACAGGCAAACACACTCCTCTATACGTGTAACCCTCTACAAGTATATTTCCAGACAAATCGGCTATGGCCTTTCTCATCTCGCGGAGTCTGCGCACAGCAGCTGCCGCCCGCCGCATCCTCTCCATCTCCGTTCGACCCCTCACCACAACAGTCTCACTACGATCCGACAACGACGCCTCCGCAGAGCTCAAGGTTGGCGAACTCCAGGGCGCCAAGTTCAGAGTTGAGCCTCTGCGTCGAGTCGGCGAGGACGACGCCACAAAGCGAGCCCGTCTTGTCTGTATGCTTCGACCCCCCTTCAATTGACAAAAGCGTTGCTGATTAGCATCTAATAGACCAGTCTCGAAAGCGTGGAACCCTCGAGTCCGATCTTCTTCTTTCTACCTTCGCAGCCGCCCATCTTCCCACGCTGTCCCCCACGCTTCTTGACCAGTACGACCTTCTCCTTGACGAGAACGACTGGGATATTTACTACTGGGCCACGCAGAAGGAACCGCTATCTACAACGAACCCTTCATCTTCTGAGTCGACGTCCACCACCGACATCGACGCCAAGCCAGAAAGCGATCAGATCACTCGCCATCCCACTTCAGGTGAATGGGCGCAGACTGTGGGAAACTTCAAGCCAGCCTATAGGCCCGTGCCTGCGCGCTGGAAGGACAGTGAGATTCTTGAGAAGTTAAGAGCTCATGTGCGAAGTCGAAGTGTTGATGGTGGTGAGGGCGGTGGCATGGGCTTCATGCCTCCCCTCGAGCCACCTGAAGTCAAGAACTGAATGAAATTTGATCAGAACTACTCAGAGAATTTGTTACGGGTTGTTTTGTAAGAATCGCCTAGTCGTTGTACTATACGTTTAACATCATGTATCATCATGGTCATGGATCTTAGAATTTTAAATCTGGAGATAGAGCATACACGGCACGCAGGGAGAAGTATTGTAAGATAGTTCGAATGCGCCAAGAGAACGAAGTCAGGAAAATATGAATCGAGGTCTGAATTCGCGACCGGCCACACCTAACGTGAAGTGTCATGCATATGGGCGACAGAAGCACATATAACCAACCCCTCAGACTCCTCATACATCCCGACCAGTTCATATGATTGACTTGGGAGCTCAGCCCATGTACGGATACAAAAACCCGCAAAACTGTATGTCTCAAGAACAGTTCGCAGGCCATGTGAATTAAGTCTGGAAATGAAGAAGCGGTTGTGGAGGGAGAAAAGGCGCATAATCTTGTCTTGTCTCGTCTCATCATCAATATCATAGGCTGAAGAAAGGGGTCGTGAGGAAAAAAATAACAGAGGGTATCAAGTCCATTCGTTCCAAATTCAAGATTTTGCTCCTTTACCCGCCTCCTTCAGGCAGAATATTCCCTAGGCTCCTTAGAACCTCGATGACTGGCATGTCTCTGGTTCCTGCGCTCGCCTTCTCCCGCTCCTCACGTTGTCGAAGCCGCAGGGCACTAACACTGAGGACCTTATCCGCTTCTTTGCCTGCAACCAGAACCCGCTGCTCAAGCTTATGAACATTGTCGGCAAGTTGGTCGACCTGAAATTCAAGTGACGACTGAATAATCCGCAACCTTGACTCGGTCTGAGACCGAACAGCGTCGAATGATGCTTTCTCGTCTGCCAGGATTCCTCTGATCTTGCCTTCGTCTGGATCTAATAGATCAAAGTCTGGTAAAACAATAGGCCCAATTTCGCTTTCGGAGAAGAGAGGCGGTTGCTCAGGTGGTGGTTTTCGTATTGCTTGCCATGCCTTCTTCTCATCTTGTAATCTGCGAAACAAGTGAGTCCAGAGTCTAGTGGTGGATGTTTTATAAAGCATACCTTTTGATGTTGATTTCCAGTTGGGCTAATTTCTCGTCTAACTCAATGTTTCTGGGGTTGGGCTTCAACACTACAGGAACTTTGGCCAGATCATCCTCTCGACTGAACCAGTCTGAGAATTCAGATCGAGCCGCAAAGTCCTTTAGCAGTTGGTCTTGAATAGCACGAGCTGTTCATGGTCAGTATCCATGTATGCCATACATTCTTTGATGCAAAGACTCACCACCAAGAATAGCATTAGAATTCGGTGTGCCATGAGGAGGCTTCCCTGCCAGAGCGCGCTCACCACACCATGTTAACAGTTGTTTCATACGCCGAGGCTCTATCAAGCCTTCGGCTTCAATGTGTTTGTAAAAGTCCGCCGGGTTGACCTCCCGGTGGGGTATGGCTGTTTGCCCGCTCTCAATCAAAGAGCTCGCTCTTCTTCCACGGTTACCTAAACTGCTCCGCCTGTTACTGGTGCCCCCTTTCTTCCGCATCTCCTTATTTCTGTTAATAATAGGTGTATCGCTCATAGGTAGAGAAATTGTGGCCGATTGTACAGGAGGTTCTCGTTGCGGTGACTTATCCCAGTCTGGAGGCGGTTTAGTAGATTTTGCACGGGATCCGCGCTTCTTGGACGCTCCATTGACACGGGGAGCTGGTGCCGGTGCTGGCTCTGGCTCGGGTTCTGGTACGGATATTGGTGCTGGTGTTGGTTGAGGGGCATCTTGCTCCTGCGCTTCCCCAGATCGCCGTGTGCTCCTCCTGGTTGATGTTCGCTTAGGGACTTTGATTTCTCGCTCATCCGACGCGTCAACACTCGCATTTCGTCTGCTACTCCTCCTTGTCGCAGTCTTAGTCGTCGCGCTCGTTTCCTTCTCGGTCGTCTCTTCCCCCAGAATCGTTCCGTTGATTGTCGGTGCCTTAGCAGCGCGTTGTTTCGCTGCAGGCCGTCCCTTGGCAGATTTCTTCACTGGCTCCGCCTTTGACTCTGGCACTGGTTCCAGCTTGGGTTCATCCGTCTTGTCTGTCTTGACTCTCTTCGATTTTCGCACAAATGCGAAGTCATCGTCATGCTCATAATCTGTCGCCGCTGCCGCTGTTTGACGGTCAGCGCGTCGTCCCTTGCGAATGCCGTCTTCCTCATCAATCGACTTACCAGCGAGACGCTTGCTCAACCGTCGCCCGTGCTCGTTGCTCATGCTAATAACTTGAAGCGGCCACCGAGTCGTCACCAGAGTCGTCATGGGTGGCGCATTCGGGACCGTTGACGATGCGATTTTAGATTCCCGGGGTCTCGATGCCGGGAAGTTGTCGGTGCGGTTAGGTACAGGCGGTGGTGGAGGCGCTTCAACTGTCGCGCAGGGTCGAAGAGGCGCGTCGCGTCGTTATTCACGTGTTCTCAGTGATTAAAAAATACCGCATAAAACGCTCAACTTCCTTCGCAATGCAATTCGTGAGGTTGGTCAGTCTGCGGTTTCGTAAATGGAGTTTGCGGTTCGCGACGTGGTTGTGATTGTTTAAGCGCATCGCCTTGTTTACATGAGGGATGATTTACCCATTATAAGCTAATCCCGTTCGGGCCATCACCAGCTATCGCCCCACCACAAACTCCTCTTAAGCTACACCTCACAAATAATGTCAATGCCGACCCTAGTAGCGAGTCCAAGACAAACTCAGCGTCAAGTTGATGATGTAAGGTTTGGATATTCTTTAATATATATAATGTCGGCTATGTTAAACAACAACAACAATAATGGCGGCGTTGCGTCCTCAAAATTTGTCAGAAACAGGTACTCTATAATGGACTCTAGCTCCAATAAATCAGAGGCTATCAAATTTCGATTGATCAAGACAATTATAATTTGTGCTCTTCGTATTTCATAGTTCAACTGAATTTCGTTCCAATCGCAGCTTTTTGTTGCTTGCAGCTACTTACAAAATCACAAAACCATAACACCAAAGACGTTCATCTCCAAGGATCCGAGGTCCCTCAAAACGCCCCCAGGCACCAAAATGCTCCCGCCTGGCCAAACACCTTTTTGAAGTGCGCGTTCCGTGTGCCTTGCCAGGGAAAAAAAAAAAAAACTACGTACAAGTTAAAAGTTGTAACAGCGCTGCCTCTAGTAAGAAACGCTCAACAGAAAGGCGTCCTTGCTCAAATAAGAGCGTCAAGCCGTCTCGAAAACAAACTTGACAAACTCTCTTTATCTCAGACATCGTCTCCGTCTGAATGCTATGTTGCCCCTGATCAAATGTTGTACAGCAGCTCAAATGTGAAATGAAGTTGTGAGCCGGCAGGCTTCCGGAACGGCAAACCCAACCCTTGTATATGCGTATAATGATAATTACCTCGGTGAGGCTAAATGGTCTCGTGATTGAGGAAAGAAGGGGTCGTCAAGTCCATATATCATCGGGCTCGATAGAGAACCATCCTCGGGTTGCTCCGCCTTGATGTATAGATCTGGCTGGGGCTGTAACTCGTTCTATGAGAAACGCCGCTGGACACCCTGGCCAGCCATAACTTGCTGGTTGGGCATAGGCGCTGCCATACCGTAAGGGTTAAGCTGAGGATTGTAAGGCTCCACAACCTGAGACATGAAAGCACCGTGTATTCCTTGCTGCTGAGTAACTGGGCAGTCCTTATGGGCGAGAAGTAGTGTCTTGAGATTGACTACTTCCTCCCTAAGTTGGGTTATCTGCGCTGTCAAGGCGTCGTTCTCAGTACTAAACATCTCGACCTTGGTCTGCAGATTGGCCAACCACTGCTTCTTTCTTTGGCGACATTTGAGGGCCGCGACACTATGCAGAAGTTAGTGCTAGTTGTCAAAAAACAAGCGGTGCCGTTGAATACATACCGGTTGCGCTCAAGGAAGTTCTTTCGCTTCTCTTCATCAGTCATCTTGGACTTTGATCCACCATCTTCATACTTCATTTTGGATTCGTCATCAGACATATCCATATCCATAGACATAGAGTTGTTTGTCTTGGACTTTTTGTTAGCAGGGGCTTTCACCAGAGGCTCATCAGCCTTCCTTCGACCATTGGTCGCAGGGGGGTTTTTCTTGCCCCGGCCACGGGTGTTAGGTCGGGCCTGTTCACTCTCATCTGACATCATGCTTCCCTCGCTCGCACCTCGGGCAGAGCCGACAGAGCCGCCATTAACGCTTGACATTTGTGGTGAGGTGTTCATATTTTGAGGCGCAACCGGAGCAGGATGAGTGTGACCAGGGGCACCTGACGTCACAGCGAATTGATTCGCGTTTTGAGTACCGTTTCTACCCTGAGCCAGCATGAAAAGACCGTTTGCTGCGTCGTTATCGTGAGGGTCGAAGGGGCCCGATGCGGGCTTCACTTCGGATTTATTATTAGAAGCGCCGTTGGGCATTTCTTGAGGTTGGGAAGTGACAGAAGCTTGTTGTGATTGTTGTGATTGGGGAGCTTGTTGCGCCTGAGATCGCGGAGCGGCACCGTTCTGATCGCGTTTAGCGGCAGCACTG
Source organism: Fusarium austroafricanum (assembly GCA_012932025.1). Taxonomy (NCBI): domain Eukaryota; kingdom Fungi; phylum Ascomycota; class Sordariomycetes; order Hypocreales; family Nectriaceae; genus Fusarium; species Fusarium austroafricanum. The sequence continues at coordinate 15,788 of JAADJG010000671.1, read as the reverse complement.
ATAGCAGTTCGATGGAAGTCGAGAGTGCTGGGTGTAGCTCCGCCGCTGGCAAGCTGAGCAAAGAGAGCTTGAGAATTAGGGCTGGGGGCTGGGAACATAGAACCACTGCCACCTGGTGTCAAACCCGTCCTCAAAGAGGACTCGTTAGGAGTAGGGAATCCGCCACGAAGATGATGGGTGTCACCAAAATAATCGTTAGCTGGGCCAGAAAGCATTGCCGGACTTAAAGGACCAGTACGCAAAGAACCTCCTCCCCAGTTGAACGGCGTCGCGTTACTACCAGGCAAGAGAGAAGAGGGCGATGTCAATGCAGCAACTGAAGGTAGCTTTGTTCCTCCTGGTGTCTCTGGAGCGCCCCCGAAGGACTGCTCGAATGGATTGGGCTCCAGACTGAGAGATCCGCCGGCCTGAACCGCGAAGTAGTCGGGGGTGTTGCCTTGTTGACCGGGTCGAGGGGGAGGCGCAAGAGGTTTGGCTTGTTCGGCATTGGCAGCCTCTGTTTTCACAGGCGGATCGGCTGCCTTCGCGTCGGTCGTGGTATCTGCGAAAAGGCACGATGTGAGCAAGTGATACAATCAATCGACGCAAGAGACCTTAGGTCGACAATGACGGAGGACAAGAGACGGAGAAGGAAAGCGATGACGAAAGTGGACAGTGATGAAGATAGGATAGGGAAGTTCAAGGCCGATGACGAATATACGTCATTGCAGCAGGATAGGGCAAGGCAGAGGATAGGTGCATAGTAGATACTATGGGAGGCAAGGAGGAGATGGCTATTCAAGAACATACCAGGTCGAGGAGGAGAGTTGTTGGACTGCTTGGGGGACTTCGACTCACCTCCAGCAGAGGCTTCAGTTGTAGTCCCCATGATGACGATGATGTATTATATCTGGGGCGGGCGACAAGGTTGATCGTACTGGACTGGACGTGTGGGGTGGGTGGCAGTGAGAGCAGCAAAGATGGAGGAAGACGAAAAAGTCAAATGAGGTCAGAGGCGAAGAAGAACAGAAAAGCAGCGCGGCAGCCGTCTGAGACTTTACTATAGGACGAGACGGTTTAAGAATTGGACCGGGGGCGATGACCGCTTTTCGACAAGTTAACAGCGCAGACTGCGCACAGCATACGATCTGAAACTTCTCCAACCAAGGGAATGCGTCCTAAAAGCTCGAGCGCAGGGTGTGGAAGAGTAAATTCCAGGCACTCGACACTCAACGTCAAAAAGGCAGAGGCGGGAGTGAAGAGGCGCGCGTATGTCTCTTGCGTGGAAAGAGACAGACGGGACTAAGCGAAAGATGGGTTGAGAATTAGGGGATAAGGAAAGACAGGCACGAAAGGCGTTTGCTGTGGAGTTGAGGCTCGTGCCTGTCGAAGCAAAAAGTATATGGATAGTTTTGCGCTGCGTCTCGAAGAGCAACAAAGCGGGCGTTGCTTTGCTTGCGGGATTGCGTCGATGGACGAGGATTGTGAAAGGTTTAGATTGAGAAAAGACGTCAGAGATGACGTTGTGGGCAGCGAGGGAAAAGAAGGCGCAGAAAAAAAGGCGGCGGCGGCTGGGCTCCTGAAAGCGACTTGGGAGCCTGGGGGGGCAAAAAAATAAGGGAAAAGACTTGGACGGAGGGGGCACTAAGCCGGCTGACAAAACCGACGGACAGCGCCCTGTCGCCTGGATACACCCTGGGCATCCTGGCCTGCGCACTGTATGCACTGTATTCTGGAGTGCATCGTTCGATCCTTACCCTCCAAAAAGGCCCGGTGAGCCAACCAGACGCGTAAATTTTGGGCAAATCACTTTAGTTCACTAGGTTGTACTGTAAGGAAGGCTAGGGGGACAACGTTTCACTGGCTAGAAACCCAGCATCAGTAAACAGAAGTGCCATAGAAGGCCACCAGAAGCAGAGTCGATCATGATGGCTGGACAGAATCCCACGAATCGGTGATTATGGGTTTAGTGTCGCCGAGCACTCTCCGCATCATATAAAAGACTGATAAGTTAAAGTGTGTTATACTACAGCCAAACTGCCTTTGATCTATTTTGGCTTAGAAATACGAAACAATCTTCAAATAGAAACAAACGTTAAAGTCGTGATTAGGTATTTTAATGGCTGGGCCCAAATCATGAAATGAGATATCAAACGATTGACACTGTGCGGATACTGGACGAGCTAGTATTTTTGCTTACTCCACACCCCATTTCCAGCAGGAGCCAGAAATTATTGGGTCCTTATACTGGAGCATCACCGTCATTCCCACTTTGACCAATCCAATTCGTGCATCACGTTACGATGACGCAAGGACTTGCCTTGTCAAGCTCATTGACAACAACAATGTTATTTCACCACCCTTGGTCTTGAAATCTCATGATTGGATCCGTTTTCAGTTTCCTGACGAAGCCCGGATATTGTCTCGATCTTGATTGAGATTGAAATTTGTTAGATTAAGACTGGGATTGGCAGATTGGATACCAAGCACAAGCCTGACGTTCATGTTCGCTGGTGAAAAAGCTCCGTGCTCTTGGAATTAGTTCTACTTCTGGGACCCAGCCTGGGGCACGCTCCCGCCCCTGGTCTGGCCTCTCTCTTCTGGAAACGAAATAGATGGAAGTCACATTTCTGTATCACTCTGTGCTTTTAGTTGGAGACACCACCATGAATAGATAACAACTCGCCTATCCTCTACCTTTTGAGTACCTTAAGACCCCTCACGGTATTCACGGATTTATAATTCGGAGGCGTTGTTGAGGGATCGACGTTGGTTGCAACACCCCCCCTGAACTCAACAGCACACACACACATTTACTTGCTTGAGGAGAAAAAAACGGGTTGTCTTGGAAGACCTCTTGATGGCTTGTCGCAAGCCCCTTTCCAAGCGCCGACTCTTATTACAGTATGCCCCTGCGTTCGCTGGCCAGCAACGCACCAACTGTGACAGAGTGTCCAACTTACGGGACTTTTCCTCCTTCCTGCACTCTTGATCCCCTTGGTTTGAGGTCAAACTGGCAAGAAACCCTCCGTCTTTCCTTTTTAATACTGCATGGCTACTGGACAGGTTTTCACCTTTCAAATCGAGGCTGCACGCTAAGAATGTGGCCCCTGGGCGATACGGATCCTTACTTCAGTCTGGCCATTCACAAGCAATATCGCATGTGTTCGCGCACGAGTTGTGCGTTGTCCATGAATTCGTCTGTTAGGTTTCAAAGTGTCATTCACATCTCATATTCAAATCATACTCTGATGGCGTTCACTGCGTCCGGGGCTTCGGGGAAATGCAGGAGAGGCCTTCGGCATTTGCGTGGGAAGAAGCATATTGGGACTCGGTCGAGGAGAGACCAGAAACGAAGCCGTAATGGGGGTGATATCAAGCCCAGGGCATCAATCATCGCAGCTCAGCTATTCCGTCCAACACGGAGGACACACAGTGTTACCTTGGGGCACAGACAAGCTCGAGGACAAGCACTGTGTCGATACTCGTACAATAGGCAGTCGCTGAAGCGCAATATGACTTGTCCATGACGTCAGCCTTTTCCGCCATTCACAGAGGACTAAGAAGAGCGATGAGCCAATCTTTGCTGTACTGAATGGCCTTCCCTTCACCGTTCTTAGCTACAGTACTGTACAAACCAAGAGTTCAGTAACCCGTTCAGGCACATAATCGGCATACACGCCCGACCATCAAAATCTCCCACAGCGTTCGATTCATTTTATCGATCTCTGTCTTTCCACCAGGGCCAAGGTGTGCAATACTGTACTTACTCGGCTTCCGTTACGGTTCAGAACGGCTGGGGCCGTCGAAGCCGGGGCCTTGATGTTGCCTTTACCTTGTATTTCTAAGCGTCTATTTCCAAGCTTTTTCATCCTCCCAAGCTACCAAGACACCAAGCTCCCTATTGTCTCCAGGAAGCTGGAACTACGTGACTTACTGGCGCCGATGTGATCGCCCAGGGAAAAGGTTGCATCGCGATAGCTTATCCTTGCTTCTCGTTTCTAATCTACATTGCTACGATAGGAGCTCAACAAGCAGTCAAACACAAAGACTTGGTATTGTATCGCATGGACATTTGGGATCCTCTCATGCCATCCTGTCACGAATTCACTTCCCTGCGCAAAGACCAGGAAAATACCCGCTAGTCTTGGCGTGACGCAAACCGAGCACAGACGAGCTCATTGAGCAGATACTGCAGATAATCAAGACAAAAACCATCAATGCTGCAAACATGTGCCAGTGCCAAGTTTTATATCTTGAAATGGATCTGTAGCTCCATCCAAGCCTTTGTTTGTCCAGGATGAAGTTGGTAACAACCTTGAGGCTTGAGGCACGTAGCAGAGCCGCGCCCACAGCTCTAATTCAATGCCCCATGTCATTAACATGACGTTTAAGTGGACTCGGCCAAGCAAGCACCATTCCAGGAATGCGACAACACCACAGCCAATTCTCATCGTCTTCATCTCAGGAAAGAAGGCGCTGACCCGAATTATACTCTATAAAACTCTCTGGCTACAGTACTGTATGATGATTAGATAAAATGTTCCGCAGTCGGTGTCTGCCGCGTCGGTCCGTTTTGAATAGTGTCCGCCCTTACAGCACTCCGTCTCACAAATAGATCGATAATTACATGGCAATCGAGATCGATCAGGATGACACTACTGGCACATGATCGAGATTCAGTGTACAACTCCGCCTGCCTGTCGTGCATTCAGCGTGATGATTGTCTTTCGACGCGCCAAGCCATAAATGGCTCTACATTGTGTGTCTTAGTTAGTATACGTCCATATATAGTAATTCTGCTGTGATCCTGACGTATCACAATCTTCAGGTCAGATTTCCATGAGGATTTTGATGTCGGATCCGCGTTATTTGCCTAGGACATCTCGGGTTGTTTATTAGCTTGACCCAGAGCCACGGGTCTTGGTGTTTGGGCAAGTAAAAAGTTAGTCATGCATTTGTTTGTGAATTTGCCTACCCTGAACCAAGCGCGCTGGCGAGGCCTTCCCGTTTCTCTGGTCATTTAGAAAAAGACAATAATTTAGGTTAGTAGTTTATGGGCTCACGTATGTTACCATAGGTGCCAACAAGACTTCAATGGCGCTATCAAGGTTGGTTCGTCTTGCCGTAAAGATCACAGATGACGAATTCTTTGTCAATCCTCCAGAAACGACTCTGGCGATAGGGCTGAGAAACGCCTCGGAATTAGGAATTCTCGTGTTATTTCCCAGCCCCAGTCACCTGATTCGTCACTCATAATGATCGTCACCATAACCATATCTTAACGACAACATGAGAAGTGTATGGAAAGACCAAGATGGAATCGATGGTACTAAGGCCATAACAAACCAAACCACCACCATACCATTCGGGCTACATAGAAACAATAGGAACACGCATGCTAGCATGGGAATCAACAACGAGAGTATTGAGCTATATGTACGAAGCGGGATAATCTGTGTACTAGCTCGCCCCATTCGTGCCACCGACATGCGTGGACCATGATCATGATTTAGCTCTTCCCCTCCCCGGGCTTTCGCAAAATTGAGGAGGGCGAGCAAGAGATTACCAACTCATGTGCTATTAAGGTATCAGGGAGTTTCCCGAGAATGAGTTGAGAATGCTCATGACATCAACAGCCCTCGCAGAATATACTGCTAAGAACAAATCTGTCTCAATAGGAAGGCAAGTATGTTAAGTAATGCGAAAAGTGTGCGTGCTAAATATATCTGCTATTTTCATTGCTTTGTTCTATATATCTCACACTCCCAACACAAGAAACAAGGCTCAGTCCTCAAGCGTCTGAGACGATGAGGGAAGGAATAAACCTGTAGCTTCTATGTCAAGGTTTTTGTTCTATTATCAGAACCTCGGGCATATGATGTTATTTGGTCAAGTATGGTGTTCATAAAATGATCGATATTTAATACAGACCTAAAGGCTGAATGCTTGGGATGAGTCTCTTATTTTATTATTCCTACTAAGAAAGGATGTCAAGGATGTCAGTTTTATCCATTCGGTATCCAAGTCCCCGACAGAGTTGAATAGAAGATGTGTCGCCCCTGTGCAAGATTTATCATCACTTAGAGATATCTAACATCACAATAGAGCAGATACTACCCGCACGCCATGGTGAGACCCGGCATTCTCGATACGAATGACATTAATGGGCCAGTGGCTCATGAATGACATCTATCTGGGTAGATTACTTCCTTCCAACGATTAAGCTTTGACGAAATCTCTTCTTACATCGGTCACCTTTTCATTTCGTCCGTCAATACTGTTTGTCAAGTTGACCCAAACTATGTGATTGTCCCCACGCAACACCACCTCACCAAAGTTGTTCACCAACCACCGCCGGAGGCAGTCCACTCGTCGTTGCCGGTGTTTTGGTTGTCGTGGGTATCCGCGTTGGACCATCCACCGTTGCCATCAGGACCAAAGTTGTCGGTCTCCTCGACAGGAGCAACCTTGCATCGGACTTTGGTGTGGCCATACTCCTGGCAGTTGGAACACTGAACCTTGCTCCCTAAAGATTGGTTAGTTATAAACATGGCGAGGCAGAGCGCGGATCACTCACAATCTTTGGGCTCGGGACACTCCTTGCTGTAGTGACCTTGCTTCTCGCAGTTGCGGCAAGTCACAGTAGACATGTCTCGGGGCTGGTCACAGTCTTTGGAGATATGGCCCTCCTGGCCACAGTTGCGGCAAGCTCGGCTGCCACCACCCTGAGGACAGTCCTTGGCAAAATGACCAACTACAACCATTAGTACAAAACCAGTTCACATGTCCCTGATTAATTTACCTTCGTTGCACTTGCGGCATTCGACATTCGCCGGGTTGGGAGGTTCGTCACATTCAGCGACCTTATGACCGGATTTGCTAATTCTGTCAGCTACTTCAAGATTCCTACTTATCCTATCGAGTACCTACCCGCAGTTCTTGCAAGCGTTCTTGTCTACGCGTGGCTCAGGGCCTAATAGATTAGCATCAAATTGAGTGAATAGCTCAGGTAGTTGTACTCACAGTCTCGGACGCGATGGCCATCCGCACCACAATTGAAGCAGGAGATCTTCACTGCATCGGTGCGCTCCGTCTTCTCCTGGGTGCAGAACTTGGAGGTATGACCAAGCTCTTTGCAGTTCATACAAAGGGAGCGGCCACTGTTTACAACCTCACCCGCATCATCCAAACGAGAGAGAAGTTCATCGCGGTCCCTAGGCCATCCTTCGAGCTCACGGGGGCGATCAGCCTTCTCGACAAAGCGATAAGAAATAGTGAATTTCTTGTCCATGTTACCCTGAAGATCCATATTGGTGAAAACTTGGATGAGGGATCGCTCGGTTGGAATGAGCCAGAGACCAATGCCATGGTCAATGAGTGCTTCCTGGAGCTCACGATAAGTAACTTCACCATCGACAGCCTTGACATACTCCTGAACAGCTTCCTTGGCGTCGTCAACATCTTTCTCAGCAACAGCCTGCTTGATTTTGTTCCAAGCATCTTCGGCGCTGACATCGGCGATGTGGTCCCGGTTGATCTTGCGAGGCTTTTCGCAGTTCTTTCGCATGTGGCCTGGATGTGTGAGCCTCAGATATGATATTGACATGAATAAAACGAACCTTCTTCACCGCAGTTCTCGCAGATCAGGGGGGGCTTTTCGGGACAATCCTTGATCATATGGCCAGGCTGCTTACAGTAGTGGCATGCCATCTCCTGTGGGTCGGGGCACTCGGCGCGTCGGTGACTGTGAAGTGTTAGACGGTGCTATCGCTTTCAGCATAATGGTTCCTTACCCGGTTTTGCCGCAGCCGAAACACTTATCACCATCCTGGAGTTGGTCGTTTCCAAAGCCATCAGCAGCGTCGAAACCCGTGTTGCCGAAGCCGGCGTTATTGACAAATTCGTTGCTAGAAAGGTCAATGTGCCATACGAGGACATTCTCTCAAGGAAAATACGTACCTGGTTTGGCCACCATTGGTCCAGTCATCAGTGTTTGCTTGGATCGAACCCCCCTGATCGTGGTTCCAGTCCGACATGATGGAGGCGAGAGATGATTATAAGTCTCGTTGTGTAGCTGCGACTGTTACCATGCATGAGTTAGAGGCGTATGAGTTGCCGGGAAAGTTGTAGAAGTGCAATCACAAGCAGTCGCACTTCTCGCAGAGCTCCCAGTTTTAGAGTTTCCCGGTGAGAAGAAAGGAAAGGAAGATAATTGATGAATATTTGCTTACATTATGACTTGAGACTTGAGACTTGAGAATGTCTGGATGATCGAGGCGTCTGACGATGACAACAATCCCTTGCGGTCCTTGGCGCAAGGTTGAAAGAACGGAAGCGGGAAAGAGAGAGAACAGAGACAGCTTATCCTCCGAGATACCTATCCCGCAGACAACAACCCTGCGCTTGTTCGAGGTGATAGGTGCAGAAATTGGATGCAGTTGTGGTTGGAAGAATGGAAGAGTGGAAGAAAGATTGAAAGGTTGAAAGGAAGAAAGGAGGAAAGGAAGGGTTAAGAAGAAAAAGAGGAGGCAAGAGCTAAAAGAAGCAGTGAATCACTGTTGCTAAAGTGCACGCGTGTATTAAACAAGTGCCTTTGCTTTCAAAGACGTCGGACGGAACTGGGAAAGAGTGAATGGTGCTGGCTGCTGGCAGCTACAAGCAGTGGCCGTCACTTCGTTGCAATGCAGGCACTCAGCATCAGAAGGTACCTACCTACCTAGGAGGTAGATCTCAGGATAAATCATCAGGATAAGAAAAGGAAGGAATATAAAAGAACGAGATTTGAGCTGATAGAATGTTTTATAGAAAACAGATGAATATGAATCAGGGCGAAGTGCCATATGCCCCTTTTGAAGATTTAAACTCGACAGGTTTACAACAAAGTAGGTAGGTATAACTTTTTAATAACAATATACACTGTTATTTAATAATAACTTTATAGCTACTATATGAAAATTAAGCAATAGTGGGATTGAATGTTTGCCGAACTGCCTGTTTCTGGCATTGTGTATACAGGAGGCCAATTGAGTACAGATTCAGCCTATCAGACTTAAAATGAGGGCAGTAGAAGACCAATAGCTAATGGGCTTAAAAGGTATAGTACTCCGTGACTCTAGACTGCTTGAGTTGTTTTGAGGCTTTGGTGCAACACCAGAACATATGCCAAGTTCACTAAAACACCAATACTGACAAGCCTCACCCTGCGATATGGAAGCGCAATGAAAATGAAAACACACACAACGACATCGGCACATCCTCTCTACCCCAGAAAAACGCCCCCACAAATTTAGCACGCATCAAAGGGCAGGCCATAAGCTGAGAGCCGGGGTGACGGCTTCCACGGCGGAGATTTCCGCTCACGAGATCACTCGCAAGGAGTGCAAAGCAACCTATCGCCATCGTGCATATCAAAGCCAACCAGCAATCTTCCTCGTCGGGATTGGTCCGACATCGCCTGCTGCCCGTTTCCGACTCATATTATAAGGTTATCAGTGTGCACAGTCCTGAGCCGTCAACTCTCCCGTTAGACAAACAAAAATGGTGGCAGACCAAATACAGGGTGGATGAGAAGAAAAGAATATGGAAATCCAGCAAGGGCTAGAAAGGCCGAGTCGTACGGTTTGACAGGCAACTTTTGGGTAGTCAAAGACATAGAATTTGTTGCATCTCCGGGGAGCGTAATCGCAAGAACGGTTGGTTAATTCTTAGAGGCTGGATCGTTATCGACTTATCAGCTACCTGGCTAATTACTACATGATTGCAAAACCATTCCCAATAAGACGCGCGCCGTGAAGTAAACTACTCCGCGCCTCCGCAGTCGGAATAAGGGCTCTTTCGATGGAAAAGACCCCCGCCGTGGAAACGCAGAAAGGTGACCCCGCAACCTGATATCAGATGCAATACCGTTCAACTGATAGTCAGACCACACGGTACGATCTCTCGTACGCTAGGGCAGACCGCACAGTCTAAACTGAGTAGTGCACGGAGCTGCCGCTCTTTGACTAATACAGGACACCAACGGACATAGATCTTAAAAACATCCAATCTCTCTTCTCTCGCAACCTTTTCTTCTTGTTGTTCCCCTATCCCTCCTTGATTTTTCCCTTCTGTTGTCTGTACTATTCTCTCGCAATGGCGCCCGCAACCCTCGTGATCGATCCCAGCGACGACTTCGCTATGCCCGTCACAAAGTCTGTCCAATCTTCATCGCCACCCAAGCGAACCCTTCTTCTAGCGCCTCCCTCTCTTGCTGCCAACTCCGACACCCTCTCCTCCGTTCTTGCCAACTATGATCGCTCCGTTACCGATCTCCAAATGCTTGATCGTCTGTCCGCGGGACTCGTCACCCTGCCTTCCTCCACCTACGATGTCGTCTTGGTCCTCTCGGATGCGTCTTCCATGCTGGGCGAGTCCCTCGCCTTGATGAATCGAACTGTTCTTGGCCCTATCGCCGAGTCTCTCAAGCTTGGTGGGCGTCTACAGTCTCAGGATGGTAACAGCCTGGAAGAGTCTACTTTATCAAAGGAAGCCGTCCTTGCTGGTCTGGTGTCATCGCAGGGTGGGTTTGAGAAGCCAGACTATGGCGAGAATGACGGTGTTGTCACCCTGAAGCTTGGCAAGAAGAAAACACAGCCAGCTCCTCTTGCGGATGGCTCTGTACCGCTCAATCTCAAGAGGAAACCCGCTGAGACCAATCCCGAGTCTGTGGCTCCAGCTGGTGTCGGCTTCATTGATCTGGAGGACGACCTTGACGACGATGACCTCATTGACGAGGATACTCTCATGACTGAGGAGGATCTCACGCGACCGATCAATATTCGTAAGTCACCCCTACAAGCATTTGGAAAATAGAACACGATTCTGACATTACATTAGCTGCCGAGTGTCAACCCAAGGCTGGCAAACGTCGCCGTGCCTGTAAGGACTGTACTTGCGGCTTGGCTGAACGTCTTGCTACTGAAGACGCCGACAAGCGCGCCGCAGCCGACAAGAAACTTGAGAGCATCAAGCTAGCAACCGACGACTTGGCCGAGATCGACTTCACTGTACAAGGCAAGGTTGGCTCATGCGGTAACTGTTCGCTTGGCGATGCTTTCCGATGTGATGGGTGCCCTTATATCGGTCTTCCTCCCTTCAAGCCAGGCGAAGAAGTTCGCCTACTCAACAACGATGTGCAACTGTAGACAGTGGTTCACGCAGATCTTCTTTCTAATTGGGAATATTGGCGGCGCAGCACTGCAGGCGTATATACAAACTTGATTGGGAGGGGGTGTTATTTGCTTCGGCGGCATGGAATAGGATAAAAAGGGTGCAAAATCACACAGCCAGGAACAAAAGGGCAGGTTTTCTACGGAGTGCTCTTGATCTAGACATGGAGTTGTCGGCGTAGGATTGGACTAACTTAGATGATGGTAAAAATGATTTGATTCTCAATGATGAACCTGAGGAAAACGCCAGACCTTCCAATTGTGATAGAACCAACCACCTTATGCAAAAGAACCCGAGCGCCAGCTAAATTATACAGTTATCCAGACAAGAATGAGCCTCTGGTCTTGGGCTATTCAGCATACTTGGTGACAAATTTCTCGCCACTGTCATGATTCGCTGGAAACCTAGCACTATTGCTGGTGCCCGGCGTTGTTACATGCAAATCGTCAAGTTCGCTTTCATCGAAAGCCGCCGACTCGAGATCACCAGGCTGCGACTTGGCGCGGTGGCCATTGGGTCGACTAGAAAGATCATGATCAGCCAGGGCGGAATATGCAGCGCCCCTGCGCCGCTCGCGCCAGATCCAGTAGCCCCAAGCGATGACACCAATGATGACGATAACCAGAACAATCTCGCCGGACTTATAATAAGCTGCCCACTTTGCCTCATCGAGTTGCTTTTGGTGTTCTTCATCAGCAGTCTGAGTGCTATTCTTGGTATCACCAACAGTGGTTTTGGGTCCCTTTTCGCCATCAATGCGACTGTCGGCAGGGTCACCACCAACTCTGCTGATATCAACCCCCATGAAGCGGTCCAGCATATCTCGGCTTCGTCGTGGAAGGTCAAAGGGGACCATATGAGATGAGTTATAGACAAGAACGTAAGTCAGGTTTCGAGCCTCCTGCCAGAAGCCGGCTGCCTCTCCCTCAAAACTCCAGTCCCGTCGCGGAGCCCAGTTTCCAGGGGTCACCTCAAAGCCCTTTCCGCCATTCCATTCCATCTTGTTGATCATGTTCTCGGTTCCAATATGGTTGCAAATTAGATCCTCAGCTCCAGAGAAGAGCATAATGGGAACTTCCTTGAGAAGCGCGGGCAGGAGCTCGACTGAGGGCTTAGACTTCCTCGCGTTAAATGCGCCTCCAACGGCACCGTTGCACTCGGTCCAGCCCACAGATTTCTTAACACCATCGACATGAAGGGCTCTGGTGACTTCGGGTTTTCTCAAGTAAGGAGTAAGGTGCACCAGATCCGGAGGCCAGTTCATGCCACAACTAGGGTAGGAATCTTTTAGTCGCACGTCGTACATGTTGACGCATGCATCATCGCCGTCACCCTTCTTGGTTAACCTGAGCATGTTGGATAGAATAGCTTCGCATTCTCCATAGTCCACATGGCCAACATCGGAGGCCATCATTTTTTCACAGTTACGCAAATCGCCTTGCAGTTGCTTGTGCTCGTCGGAGTTCTTCTCGATGATACCTTTTTGGATAGCATATGTGATATAAGCGGGATACTGTTCGATTGGATCGATCCAGCCATTGCCGATCAACAGTCCCTTCAGGTTCCATGCAGCTGCGGGGTTCTTCTTGTTGCGATCGAGGATAGCCCTGGCGATGTAGGGAATATGTTGTCCAGCGTAGGACTCGCCTGCGATGTAGATCTGGACCGGTTTAGCAAATTGATATGTCCATAAGGCAGAGGGTTACTCACGTCGTCGCGATCATACTCAGGGAAAAGAGCAAACCACCGCTCGAGGAACTTGACAAACTGGTCGGCCATTTCTTTGAGTTCGTGTATATAGTTATTTGTGTCGACCGAGCTGAAACCGGTGCCCACAGGGTTGTCGACAAACAACAGGTTGGCAAATTCGTTCCAGGAGCCATTGTTGTAGACCAGGTGGTCTTGATCCTTCAGCCGGTAGGGACCAATTTCCATCATGGAGCCATCCTCTGAACTACAGCCCGGCCCACCATTGATCCAAATAACGGTTCGCTGCCTGTCGGCGATGTGCTGATTCTCGAAATGCCAGAAGAACAAGTTTCCATGTGTGTCCGGGGTTACTTCGATATGGCTACAAAACACATAGGCGCGTTAGGAAACGAGGAGGAAAGGGAGAAAACGTTCTGTCTTACCCAGCATGCATCTTGACAGCAGGCCCGTCGGCGGGCAAGCCTGGAAGATCACGAACATAGTAGTCGGCAGCAGCAGCTTTCGTTGGGATTGTGTCATCTGCGGCGTTGACCAAAGCTGGTATAAGGCAAAAGGAGAGTAGGGCGGCGCATCGTCTTGGGGACGGCATCATGGATAACAAGGCCATGATCAAGTTGCGGACGAAAGACGCCGCGGGTAAAGTCGCAAGAACACAGAAAGGAAGAGCAAAAATCTATTCGACGATAGAGAGCAGAGTAGACGAAGATTAAAACGGCAGAGGTTTGGAGGCCCTCCTCGACGACGACATGGAAAGCAATCAGAGTTGCGGTTGGAATGGAGGTGCCTGGAAAGATAATAAAGGGACAATACTTAGTACCTACCTAGTACCTACCAGGAGAGATGAGGTGTCCCCTCGGGACCCCGGGGTACTAGTGGGGGCCATGTCATAGTTTCCGCGGGCGCGTTGTGCTGATGGTCACAGCTGTTGCTTGGCGCTTTAATTCTGGTTGCAGTCCAGTGTAATTCCTCCGGATAATACCTAGAGGGGTCCACTAACAGCAGCCTTCAATTTAGTTCTCGGGCTCTCAACACTGAATCTTTGGGCCAGTTACCTAGGTATTTGGATGCATTTGAGTATTTCACTGGATACAAACACCCCTAGATAACTGAGGGATCAATGCTCTTTGCTTGCTATTTAGGTGAGACCACCCATGTTAGCCTTGCTTATTGTGGCGCTGTTGATTTTGCTCCATATTTGGAAGCAAATAAGAAACAGCTTCATCTTATTATGTCAGAGTCCCTTCCCAGCAATAAATAGCACCAACAACCAGCAAAATACCTAAACTAGCGATTATCAAACCATACTTGATAAATAGGTTCGATACTAAAAATTTTTATAAGATAGATCGGTAATATTTATAGAATAGAAAGAATGAAATAAAAAGCTTGGTCCGCCTATGATCACTACCTAGATCCATTAGGTTGCTTCAAGCTATGGACGCAGGGCAGTCTAAATAAATTCTTGCATAGGAATTTTCAAAACCCTCTTGCTCAACCAATCAAGGTCTGCGCCACATTCTCGTTGTAAAGTCTCACATAACAAAGCCTACCTACCCAACTTGGGTTACGACCAATATTGAAGAAAAACAACAGTTAGTATTTCGATATTGATCACCAGTACTTGCCTAGTGCACTCGCCGCACTGATCCAAACTCAGCATTGCCCCTCGCCAAAGAACAAAGAAAAATGGCAGCCTCTGGCAAGACATTTATTGTCGAGCATCTCGACCCTGAGCTGGGCCCCTGGTCTGAACTCGAATACCTGGCCATTGCTCGCGAGACACAGGCTACTCAGGGTTCTTTCGTCCTCTCCAGCCTGCCTTCTGGGTTCCAGGTCCCAACAGACCTGGCTAGCAACCCCGCCTTCACTGCCGAGCAGCGTGGTGTTGAGGAACTCTACGCTGCCAACAAGTCGCGAGTTTGCCTGCTTGACCCCTCGGCCGCCAAGGACCTATCCCCCGATGACGGTAATGTTTTTGATGCCTTCCTTTTCGGAGGTATCCTTGGTATGTATACGAAAACTACGCATGAAAGCTAGTGGAGGAATCGTTGCTAACGTTTCATGTTCGTTTGGTAGGCGATGATCCTCCTCGAGGTATGCATATCTTATAGATTACACTTATTTATATTTTCTAACTATATATTAAGACCGCACTTCGGAGCTCCGCAAAAAAGGATTTGAGGGTCGTCGACTTGGTCCTAAGCAGATGACAACAGACACAGCAGTCCGCGTTACTAGGACTGTAGTTCAAGACAAGGGTTCGTTATACGTCCACAACACCCCTGCAATCGAGAAACTCACAATAGCTGCCAGTGCCTCTTGACCAGGTCCCCTATCTGGATTTCCCTGAGCTCAAGTTCAATGAGCACGAGAGTACCGAAATGCCCTTCCGCTATGTCAAGGGTGACGATGGCAAGCCTATCATGCCCAAGGTCTGTGAACTTATCTAGTCATGCTCGTCCCAATCTAATCCTCTCGTGCAGGGTATGGTCGAATTGATCCAAAAGGATGCCGATAAGGCTGTGGATGATCTCTTCTGAGCACAAAAGTTTGTTAGTAACTCAATGCGATACATGCAATTGATTAAGTTTTACTTTGTCAACACCAGTGCCAACTCAAATGCCATCTCAGTCGAAAAAAGGCTTCTGGGACCGTTCAATTGAATCATTGACTTGTGTTATGTAAGATGAATTGTCATGACTTTTAACCTTTGCTCACCCTGCGTGCGAACCAAACGTGCAATCTTTTCAAAGGGTACTGATCTTGGATTGATCTAGTGTTTGCATCTTCCTGCCAAGCCTTAATTTTCATACCAAGTGCTCAGATAAAACAACAACAAATAGTTATAGAAATAATACTATATACTAAATAACTAAAAGCATTATATC